>BMAC01000953.1:133888-261022 GCA_014905375.1 Phtheirospermum japonicum
GTGTGGTGTTGGTGATGATTTCCTATTCCTTCAACTCTAAACCCTAATCTGTGCGTCACTTTAACCCCTCCGGTAAAAAAAACTTGGTTGAGGCTATGATGATATTTTCAAAGCTAAAAAGATCAGATTTCGAGCGAGCCCGTAACTTGGCGTGGCAAAATCAGATTGTGTGTGAGATGGGTTTGTGTAATTTTACTCATTTTGGCGTGACACATGGCTGGCCTAGCCCTTGTTCTTTTCTGATGATAAAAGGCGAATCTGAGCCTCAATTTCTTATTTCATAAAAAAAAATGTTTTTTCCCTTTTTCTTACAGGATCTTTCTTATTTCGATAAAAAAAAACTGTTTTTTCCCTTTTTCTTACAGGATCTTGATGTGTAGATCAATAAACTTAGAACGGCAATATGAAAACCAATTAAATAAATAAATCGGCAATATGAAAACCAAATAAATAAATAAATAAATGATCTTTGCTTGGATTAAAATTTTAGACCGTAACTTGGCGTGTCAAAATCAGATTGTGTGTGAGATGGATTTGTGTAATTTTACTCATTTCCCATCTCATCAGGCTGCTGGTTTTTGCAGCCATGGCTGGCCTAGCCCTTGTTCTTTTCTGATGATAAAAGGCGAATCTGAGCCTCAATTTTTCTTATTTCGATAAAAAAACTGTTTTTTCCCTTTTTCTTACATGATCTTGATGTGTAGATCAATAAACTTAGAACGGCAATATCGGCAATATGAAAACCAATTAAATAAATAAATCGGCGAAAACCAATTAAATAAATAAAAAAATGATCTTTGCTTGGATTAAAATTTTAGAATGCGTTTGGGCAACAGTTTTCTTTGGTCGGAGTGGGAGATGGAAAGTTTCAATTGGAAGCCAATTAGAAATGTCCTTTTATTAAATTGTGATCATTTTATTTTTATTTATAATTTGGGATAATTAATTGATAGTGTTGTCTTCACTTGATGGGTGTGATCATTTTATTTGTATTTATAATTTGGGATAATTAATTGATAGTGTTCTTTTGATCAATTTTAGGTTTTTTAAACTAAGAGATTTATGGTTGTGAAACTGAAATTGTGCGAAAAATGCATCATTTTTTAAGGAAATTTCTATGGTGCCTTCACGACATTGTTCTTCACTTGTTGAGGTTTAATAGAAACTATTAGATCAATTTTAATTTTTAGACTAAGAAATCTATGGTTACAAATGCAATAAACTCTTGATAAAACCTTTTGTAAGTTAATGACATTAGTTACTCCGTCAGGATTAGGGGTGAGCACGGCCTGGTTCATTTTGGGGATTTGAAAATCTCCAGAATTCGGTTTTCGGATAAAGAGCACGGTTTGATTCATTTCGGGGATTTGTAAATCTCCAGAATCGTACGGTTTATTTCGGTTTTTGGATAAATGTCCATTTTACGCTCAAATTATAATTTTAAATTAATATTACTAAATTATTGTGATTTTAACTTTTACTTGTTAGTTGATAATTAATTAAAATACAAGATTAATAAAATAGTATTTTACTTATTAAGTATTGAATATAATGAGATTTATAACTAATTTAGTACAATTATAAATCGATTCTAGTATCGGTTCTTGATTCGATACAGAGATTTTAAGGGGATTTAAAAATCTCCAAATCCGTCTCGTAAAAGAAATTTGGGACGGTTCGGTTCGGAGAAGAGCTTGACCAGTGACTCTAGTCTTATTGCACTCTATTTATGTCATCATCAAAATTACAATATTTATCATAACTTAAATATAACACTAAGAAACAAACTCTTAATCCCAGATATTTCGTAAAAGTCTAAAGGGGGGAGGGGGCGAACAAACTTTTGCAACTTTTTCAAATTTTTATCTTTAAGTCCCTGACAGGCAACTGAGTTGGCAACTGTTAACTTGAGTTAACAGCTAAACCTTGGCACAAAGTGTTGGAAGAGGATTAAGCTTTAGAGCAGGTAGCGAAAAAATTCTTTACATACTGTACCAAGTAAATTTAGCTTGACAAAGTAATTGAACAACAAGCAACTTATATAAATCAAAGCAATAAAGGTTTTAACATAAATGAATATAATAAATAACATCAGTTTTTTTACAAGGTTCAAGGGTTTATAATCTCTCTACGTCCTTGAACCCACTAGTCTGTTCCGTGATACAACCTTGACCTTGTTGGTAAGTATCCTAACACACTACGTGAATTCGATTGTCCTACCTGGTTGCTGATAATGCCTTTGTGCCCAATGCCACACCCTCTCTTCTACTAAAATCCTACAACATTGGAGTTAGCCTATTCCTGCTCAATTATTGAAATTCCTCATTGCCCAACTGAAGGTCCACCCTCGATTCACTAATTGAGCTCTTATGTTTTTGATTCACTAATTGAGCTCTTCTTTGATCCTCTTAGAATCACTTCGCTCAAATCGTCCTAAGATCACTTTGTTCCGATCCACCTAGGGATCGAAATATTGGCTAGGCACACTTTAGCCCGCACCAATTATGGTGTCCCACCCCGTGACTCGGGGTGGCACGAGGCGAACTTAGGTATTTTATATATATTTTACACGATTATATAGACTATATACAGTTAACATATATACATTATTAATAATGATAATATTTATAAATAATATGCATGGATAAAACAAAATATAGAAAAATAAAGAGACATATATAAACTTATAGATTTTTAATAATTTTATTCCATTTTCATTTGTTGTTATTTTTACTTAATTTTTAATCTCTTTTCTAAAAATCGGCCTAGGCGCCACCAATCCGCCTACGATTTTCAAAAATCGGCCAAATAAATCGTCGGGCGCCCCAGGCGCCGCCTAGGCACCAGGCTAGTTTTTTTTTTTTAATTATGTCCTGAAACGACGTCATTTTTGGGCCTATTTTTTGATTATTTTGATTCTATAATATATATTATGGTATTTTTATTTAACTAATGAACTTATGGATTTATGTTGTTTTGAACTTTAAATCGAATAATAGGTTTAAACTTGTGAATTGTAACTTGTGATCATTACTTTTAGTTTTGAATTGTCATAAACTTTATTGTGTAGCAGGTAGTATGTTGAACTATTAAATGGTTGAATGTAAAGTTGTAAATCAGGGTAATTATTCTCAAATTCTAGGCCCCGCCTAGGCGCTGGCCTGAAGCCTAGCAGCCGTCTAGCGATTTTTAGAACACTGTTTTTAATCATATATTAGAATTTTATAATAAAATATTTGATTATTACGTATTAAAATATGTGCATATTCTATAATATGAATTAAAATTTTTTAAACGGACTCGTTCGCCCCATGGTTTGGATATGGTAGGTTCAAATCATTTAGTATCTGACCCGTCTCATTGTCATTCTAAAATTTTAAATCGAGATAATATGAGTGGATAATATTACAAAAGTACAGGTTAAAAATAAATTAATTAATTTTGTATTACAAATATTTTCAACAACTTCGAGTTAAAGTTTTGTGGTAATATGTACACAAAAGAGACGTGAGATCAATTTATGATGTTAATCGGTTATGTATATATAACGAAGTTTCAGTAACTAATTAAATCGAAACATGAAAATATAAAATTATATAATAATAATTAATAAATATTTATTTTATACTAATTCAACAGAGTTGAACATATGATAGTTATTGGTTTCTTCTAACTACGTAACTAATAATTATTAATAAATTTAAACTAAATATTAAAATATAAATTATTTAATAAGAATAATTAAAAAATTAAGATTAGACAGGAGTTTATAATGTGACATATTTTGATTTTTTAGTATGCAATAAAATAATTAATAAAATTAATATAAATAATAAAATGTTTAACAATAAAAAATTTAATAATTTAGTAATTTGATACGTGCAAGACACGAGTAGGAGAACATTACATCTTTTGAATTTTTAATTTTAGATTTCAAACTATGTAATGAGCACAAATTTGTTATATTTATTTATTGATAAATTGCGTACACCGGTATTAAATTAGTTTATGAATAAAGCTAAATAAAAAAACAATTACTTAAGTAAGAATAGAGAAAAAAACTATTTTCGCTAATAATCAATTCTGTATCGTTCGTTCCTATTCGACTTGTAAATATGATTTTTTATTATATAATTTTCTTACTCTGAAACACGTAATAAATTCCATATTATATATGCACGTAATACATGTTATAATTATGAAATTCCTTTTTTACCCCCATAAAAATCCACAATACTTTCATCTTCATCCAATCCCAAACCCTAATCCAAACACATTTATCTTCATTCAGTCTGCCGCTACTTTCTCCATTTTCACATACTCCTCTGCAATCCATTGCCAACAAGAATGGCGGAACAAGTAATTTCTTTATTCTCGCACTGGAGCCCATGCACTCCTCTCTCTATCTATCTATACATATTATATACATGTATCTCTTTGCCTTCATACATAAATCTCCGTTGTTGTTTTGCAGACCGAGAAGGCGTTCTTGAAGCAGCCTAAGGTTTTCCTTTGGTAAGACTCTGTTAATTTGAGTTAGATCCATGAGTTTTCTACTGTGTGTTGATGTGCGAAATCGGGATTCTTTGCAGCTCGAAGAAATCAGGCAAGGGGAAGGTTCCAGGAAAGGGAGGCAATCGCTACTGGAAGAGCATCGGGTTAGGGTTCAAAACACCCCGCGAGGCCATTGAAGGTTTATTTATTTTCTCCTTTCGTCTAAAAATGATGTTTTAGAGCATCAAAACTAATTCAATTACCTCCTTTGCTCTGTGATTTTACTTTTTGTGCCTAATAATTACTATTATGTTGGAAATTTATTCTCTTAGTCAACAAGCCCAACCTTAATTTCTGTATTATTTGTGTTGTCTGGATGATACTATACCAGCTACATATGAACTGAGAACCATGTTAAACAAGACAGTGCTGTAATTTGTATTTGATAAGTAGCTCACAGTTATAGATGTTAATACTTAATAGTCTTATAGATGTTAGCATAAAGTTATTCTTTATTTCATAAATCTTCTTGATCCATTAATTTCATTAGAAAATTTAACATTTATTTATTTTTGAAAAAAGCTTGGAAATGCACAAGTCGTCCTAGAGTTCTAGGACAGTTAGGAAGTGCCTGATTTTGTGTAATTATTATTATAATCATTCAATTAAGGTTAGTATCAAACAATATAATATATACATAGTCTGAAGAAACATGTACAAATTAAAAATACTCACTCATACGAAGTAAAAACCCACAATTAATTCATCTGTTAAATAAACTTATTTTCATTTGGTTGATATGATTGGTTTCTAATGAGCATTATTTTATTTATCTGTTTTCAGCCACTTACATTGATAAGAAATGCCCATTCACTGGCAATGTATCCATCAGAGGCCGTATCCTTGCTGGAACTTGCCACAGTGCTAAAATGGTGAGAACAATCATTGTTCGACGTAACTATTTGCATTGGGTCAAGAAGTACCAAAGGTATCTATATATTCCTTCTGATGATGCTTTTATTTTCCCGCTTCTTTTCTTCTTGTTTTTCTTGATTGATTCATGGCTCTTTTAGATATGAAAAGAGGCACTCAAACATTGCTGCACACATATCTCCATGCTTCCGTGTGAAAGAGGGTGACCATGTTATCATCGGCCAATGCAGGTTAGTACCAGTTTTTTTTTTTTTTAATTATAGGGATAATTACAAAATCACCCCTGGGGTTCAGTTTAATTTCAAAAAATCGCTGAATATCACTCAAACCTCTTGAGGATGTTATTTGTTAAAGAGAAACGAATGTCAAGTGGGTATTCATATTTTTGAAAGATAGTGTTACTTTTCTTTCCCCCCTTATAAATAGGCTAAACCCCAAGGTGGTTTTCATAACTAGTCCTTAATTGATTAGGTTTGGGATTTATTACTGATGGCTTGCTTTATCGATTTACAGGCCGTTGTCGAAAACTGTGAGGTTCAATGTTCTCAAGGTGATACCTGCCGGGTCATCAGGTCGTGGGAAGAAGGCCTTTACTGGGATCTGATTTACAGGTAGTCAACCTTTTTGTTACGACGGTTAAATAGATTATTGAAATATGGGTCCTGGACTTGTGACTTGTTTCAATTTTGGACTATTACTGTTCACTTACTACATTGTGGGTTTGTAATTTTGATCAACAGTCTGATTAATCTCTCTATTTCAGTACCTTTTTTTTTTTAATTTCAAGAACCATATAGCGCATTTTAGTCATGTTTTTCAACACCAGGTGTTTGAACAATATTCCTCGCAACTCTTTGGTTGAAGAATATAATAAATTTCGTATCTTGAACGTGCGTGGCCCGTTGGTTGTTTAATAGCAGCTAATTGGATAGTGGATTTGATTCTTCACTTATCGCTCTCCTTGTAAATTCATCTGATGATACGTGAGAAATCCTTTGTCACGCTGAAAGTAAAAAAGAAATTCTGATTTAATTTTCTCACGTTTCAGCTCAAATTTCATCGAGGCTTGTTAATCCAATGATTAATTTTCAATGCCAATACAAATCATCTACGTGTCTTTTTAATCCAAGAGTGGTGTGATAGCACGTTGTAAATGGAAAGGATGAATGACATTCATATCAATCAATGTTTTACACAATATTTGGTAACCTCCAAGCTCTTGAACACGGGACTTGTATAGATTCAATTCATTACATGCATGTGGCCCTAAACTTACTTGGCGATCGTCCCAACCTAATGAACAGACTGACTTTCATCCAAGAGCCATCTCTTTATCCATCATTTGAAAGAGTTTGAGTATGAATATTACTATGAGATGTTAATTTGGCTTCAGAACCCAAATACATTTTGTTGTAATAGTAGCAGTATCAACAAATATGCATCAACAAGATAATTCAATAAAACAAGCATAATAATGCATTTGCCCCATTGCTCAATCATTACTGATATTCTTCTTCCCATGTGATTTTTGTGCCGATAACTTACACTAATTAACAATAGCACAACCACATTCACCAAAATGGGTTGCAAACTAATCTAAATTTCTTACGAATAGGAATGATATATAAAATCATAAATCCTCGGGTCTTAGAAAAAAACCAACCAAACAAACTTCTTCCTGTATTTTGTTCCTTTATATCAATCAAGATATTTATACTTCCCAACCTCATTTCAGAATTATTCTCGAAGTATATTTTTAATTATTTTTAATTCACCACCGTTGTTTTTCCTGAAATTGAACGGTCACCTTCTTGCTTCGCTGCCACCGCTGCTACACCTCGAAATGTCACTCCCGTGTGATTGGAGTGGCACCTCCGCGACCACCACCTTTCCTGCAAATTGTCACCGCCGTGCCTTAACCCGACTCAAGGGGGTTGAGTTTCTGAGAGGTCTCGAATTTCTCTACTTGCCCCTGGTCTGTACGATTAGGTTCGGGTCTTAATTGAATTCAAGATGACGACAGGTAGCAATGTTTCTGTCAAATAAAACATTCGGATCTGTTTGTATGAATTTTACTTATTTATTTTTGATTTTCCGTAATTGTGGTTTAGATTTTTACAAAACTTTTCGATATTTTTACATCTTATGCTTGCTGGCCACAATTGATAACACATTTCAAAAAGGATTTATTATTTTTCAAGATGAAATAAACAAAAAAAATAACGATAGCCATACAAAGCCACGTATTGAGATTATTGTGAAATTAACAATTACAAATTTGATATTTTAAATATATATAGTATTTATAATTCATGTGAAATTAACAATCACAAATATATTTTTTTTTTGTATAATCACAAATGTTTTTTTATACATTTTACGTTTTTATGTATTTTTTATAATAGACCTTAACAATACTGTATACCTCTTGAATATGTAGTGAGAATCATTTCGTATAATATGTCACTAACCCTAATTTCAATTGATAATTATTAATATAAAATGGTATTTATATTTACTTGAAATAGCCACTGATTGCTTTTGTTGAAGATGAAGATCTGCATCTCAAAGCCTGAGTTTAATGAGGATGAGGTGAGAATGATCGAAAGGTTAATGGATGGGGACTTTTTATGGATCTTGTAGCAGGAGCTTATTAGGTTTGGGTGTGTTTGTGCATTTTTCCCCAATTTGGGGAGTTTTTATGGATCTTTCAGTGCAGGAGCTTATTCGGATTGGGTGGAGGATCACTATCTTCACGTTTCTCACGCTTACGCAGCTCCACTTTTTACTTGATCCACATCTTCCCACATCCCTGGTTGTGTACTCTCCAATCTTGTCACATGATTGATTCAAGTAAGTATTTTTTATTGCAAATTGTGTATTTATAACTTGATATAGAATGATTTGTGTATATCATTTTGTTTCGTTACCTTATCTCATTACAACTCGGAGTTCTCTAGCAAACAGATTACTAGCTTTGATTTTCTGTTCTTATTTTTTTTGTTGGGTAAAAGACGCACGTCGAGTGCCCTTCCATTGTTTTTATAATTGTCTACCGAATAAAACACTAAAATATTTTACACTTTGCCATTGTAATTTTCACATGATCTATCCTGATATTTTTTTTATTATTGAAAAATTCTCGCAATCTCATGGAAATTTGATTTAAGATTTTATTGATGATGTACGAATATATCGAGGTAAATAATGTGCCATTCCATTGTTTTTATAATTGTCTACCGAATAAAACACTAAAAAGTTTTCACTTTGCAATTTTCACATGATCTATTCTGGACATGATATTTTTTTATCACAAAATTGATCTAGGATTCTATTGATGTTGTACGACTATGTGTGTATTGTAATTTAGTTGAAAATGATCTCTTTGTTATTAGTTAATATTTTTATCCAGGACATAATATTTTTTGATTATTGAAAAACCATCGCAATCTCATGGAAAGTTGATTGAGGATTTTATTGATGTACGAATATGTGTGTATTGTAGTTTAGTGTTTTTTTTCCTTTAAATTATAATAATACCATATGATCGTGATTAAAACTACTTCTTCTTATTACATAACATTTAATTTATCATGTTTATCAAATTTGAATTCTTAAATTTAGAGGTCCATTCGTTTGGAACTCCCCAAATGAGGCTCCAAGTTTTAGTAGTTATCTTAACCATGTTTGGGCCACTCAACCGTCACTATTATTTCTATTCGAAAAATTGATGGCAACGAAATCTGAAGTAATTGAGAGATGTTTTCGGCAGATTTTAGATATGATATACTCTATGTGCCCCACAACAAGGAGGTGGGAGGTGGACGTTGTGGTGCACTAGTTAGTTATATGGATACGTACCGTTTTTTGAATGGGATCAAGAATTGTCGTGTCGTGTCCATTTTTTCAGTTTGAGATCACATCATTTTGTTGATGATGATCCAACTCGTGGTTTGAATCTACTTCTCTCCGCATTTTCGCATTTACTTTTGTATGGATATTTATGAAAATTTATCACTATGTACAATTTCATAAATATCGAGAGAAGTAAATCCAAACCACGAGTTGGATCATTATCAAATTGAACAAAAAGATGCTGTGATCTCAACCTGAAAGAATGGCACGACATGACAGTTCCTGACTCCATTCAAAAAAACATATACGAATCCATATAACCGACTATTGCACCACCACTTGACGTCCATCCGATGGATCTGTTATGGTTATTTCATATCCCCCTTTTTCTTTTCGTATGATTTGACTTACTAATACCCTACGTCCACCTCCACCTCCAGTTCCTTGTTGTGTAGGCACATAAAGTAAATCATATCTGAAATCTGCCGGAAGCATCTTCCAATTACTTCCGATTTAGTTGATATCAATTTTTCGAATAGAAATAATAGTAATGGGTTGTGACGGTTTATTGGCCCAAACATGGTTACGATACTCATATGTATCTACTAGAAATTGGAGCCAAAGCCTCATTTGGGAGTTCCAAGAGATTTATGTATCAGTTTAGAATTCAAATTTGATAAACATGATGAATTATTTCTTATGTGGTAATAAGAAATAGATTTGATTTCAGAAGAAGAAAAAAAAGCACGAACCAGAGAAAATGAAACCGAATAGAAGATTTTGCACAATCCCAAGAAGAAATTATTTGTTATTAAAATATTAATTAATAATAAAGAGATTATTTTCGACTAAATTGCCAAAAAAATAGAAATACACATATTCGTGCAACATTAGTAAAATCCTAAATCAATTTTTCATGAGAGAGTGGTGGCTTTTCAATAATCAACAAATATCATGTACATGGGGTTTTAGTGTTTTATTCATTAGACAATTATTAAAAAAAATGGAAGGCACATTATTTACATGAGTATTGAACTAGGGACGTGGCGTCTTTTACCAAAAAACACCAGACTCGTAATCATAAAAAAAATCAAAATCCGGAAGTATAGGAAGACCCTTAGTAATCTGAACTCGAGTCGATTCGGAAAAAGGAATGATATTAAACCCAGCTTGTTCAATATCTAATTATAAATACACAATTTGCAATAAAAACTCTCACTTGAATTGTAGCAAGATCGAAGAGAAACCACAACCTGTGATAAAATGAAGCTGCCTAAATCTCTCCGCCCGGTGTGACCGTGTTGATTTACGTGAAGATAGTGCAAACCTTCAAAGTTTTGAATAAAAGTGGGTCCATTCTAAATGAAAATCCTCCTACGCCGTTGGATTCGGCCTGAAACGCACAAACTCGATAAGCTCCTGCGCTACAAGATCCATATAAAAACTCTCCAAATTGGGGTGCAAGGAGAGCTCCCGTTTTCCATAAACTTTCAATCATTCTCGCCTCATCTTTCATTCGATATACACAAATAAAAGGTCGCTCATGATTAAACTCACCACGGAAATAGTTTGCTGGCTCTACTCTCCATTGACTCGTCTTCATCAAAAGCAATCGAAACCGCCATATCTTAGGACGAAAATCCATAAAAAAGTTTGTCAGAAATGCCGGGAGAACTAGATCCAAACCACGAGTTGGATCATCATCAAGTTGAACAAGCATTTGAACAAGAAGATGCTGTGATCTCAACCTGAAAGAATGGACACGACAGTTCCTGACCCCATTCAAAAAAAGGTATGCATCCTTATAACTGACTATTGCACCACTATGACCACCTCCACTTCCTTGTTGTGATATCAATCATCCCTCGTTCACTAAATATAATAACAAGGGATACATTATAGACTAAATTTGATTTTTTTTTTCTAGTTTAATATCTATCAAATGTTTCTTATGATTTATGAATGTGCATTGTGAAATCTTAACACAATCATTTCGTTGAATTTGTTATCTATTGTAGTGTAACAAGTTGAATTTGTTGTCTAGTGTTATGAGTTTATATTAACTATGTTTTAGTGTAACAAATTTCTTATGATGCGTGTGCCTTCATATGGACACCATCTGCTGATTAACCTTGTTAGTTTTCGGGCTTTGTTCAATAGCTTGCGAATCATTTTAGTTTGGTAAATTGTACTAGGTAAACTATGTGTTGTCACAAGCTTGATCAAATGATACACACATGCAAATCATTTTAGTTAGGTAAAATGTACTAGGTAAATTGTGTGTTGTTACAAGCTTGATCAAATGATACACGCATGGAGATTTGGATTTAAGGCACCTAGCTTTCAAATCATTTTAGTTAGGTAAAATGTACTAAGTAAATTGTGTGTTGTTACAAGCTCGATCAAATGATAAACGAATGGAGATTCTTTAATGCACCTACTTTGTTTTACCGTGTTTCTGGTGGTTTATTTTTTTGTTGGGGGTACATGCATTGATGTATGTGAAACATCAAAATTATGGGACTGAGATCCGTGCAGTGAATAATAGCAAATTCAATAGATTTGAATGCATATATTTTTATGGAATTTTATGGATTTAAATAAATTGTGTTTGAACTTAGTTTGGTTGTCAGTTAAATGTGATCTAGTGAAGCTAAACACGAATCAAACTCGAACAACATTGCATATATTATCTTATGGTTTTTATTTTTTAATCAAGTGAACATTGAATGCATATGGATTAATTTTCACTAAAATAACAAAAGAAAATTTAAGAGGTTAACTTTTGTACGCCCCGTTTCTTGTTAAGTCGGTCGAGCAGATTGGTCTGAACTTCACAGCATTGAATGCATGAGTTATGCCCTATTTCTATTTTCTGATTTCACAACATTGAATGCATATGGCATATGGGTTTGTAGTGGTTAAAACTCAACTTTGAGCAAGACGAATTTTAGGCAGGTTATTTTTCTTTTTCCCTTTTTTTTCTTTCTGGGCAGGTTATCACATCTCAAATTTCTGTACGCAAATAGGGAAAGTAAAAAACCCTACAGACATGTTGCAATATAGAGTAACAGAACCATGTAATCTCAAAATTGGTGTTAATGGTAAAAAAGATTACTGTCCTGATGAACATGCGAAACTTTAGCATTTAAGCCAGACCTCGTTAGCATTAAAGTATTCGACAAGTAGTAGGCCCCACGCGTCAAAGTCAAAGCTCTGCCATGACGAGTGTTTTCAAATCCGAGTGAAAAAAGAATCGTATTGAAGAATAAACGACACGATAATAATAATGATATATAAACAGACGAGAAGTATAAGAATACTGCACCCGGGTGGGGATTAGATATGTTCTAACAAGGAGATTTTTTCCAAAGTGAGTTTTTCCTCCAAAGATGAGAATTTTTATTTTTTTATTGATGATTTTATGAGAAGTATAAGAATACTACACTCCAATATCTCTAACTTTCGACTCCCGTTTTTTCTTGGACGGCAAAATAGTGTTCTGATGCGTTCTTATTCGCGGCACCTTAAGCTCAATCGACCCGTTGTTCTTATCTTTTAGTGCAGCATCGTCGCTCGGTTTAATATTCTTACAGTGATCAAAAACATCCGGAGGCTTCCTAAAATACCTAAGAACATAGTATCTTGAATATATTGGAGACATCATAATTGAAGTGTTTAGATCAATACTGTTGCATATTGCCTTGTGTCGGATTGAATTCGACGTTTCAAAGGTTGTTAGGTTTCAGGTGGTACCTTTGCCTTCTCAAAATTCTCTGCGTATATATGCCTTTCGATAGTTTGTTCATGAGGGGATATAAATCTTGATCCTTTTCGTCTTGCCAAAGTTGCGCTATAAATTCAAAGTAAGATTTCTTAAGTTCATAATTGGTCCCTATTTTCATATTCCTAGCTGATTTCAAAATCAAATAAACAAAGCAAAATCAAAACTTACCTTTGTTTCTCTTATAATGACTTTCTGAAAAACAAAATTTGTAATTTTAAATTGTGGTGTGATTGTACTCACTGTCCTTCCTAGCTCGGAAGAATAAGCACAAACTAACAAATAGTCTAATATATCAGTTCACATAATAGAAGTCATAATTATTCAAATTGTAGGGCTTAAGTGATTGAAACGAGCCTGGGCTTGGAGACTTTTATCTTACTTCTTGGTCAGCTAAGGAGGCTAAATATGATGTAATTTTTTTGTAGCTTGATTGATCATAGGGGCTGAGCTTGATGCTAGCGATTTGTTTGAACATTGATATTTTGTTGCATTTTTTTGTCTTGAATTTCGAAATGTATTTTGATATTCCTAGACTACTATTGTGATATATTAATTCTCAAGTTCTATAATCACTTTGTGTCATTTCCACCAAAATGTTTGCTATTACGAATAAGCTTACTTGATATCATATTGAATTGGTGCTTTTCTAAGAAACGTTTATTGGACCTGAGAAACGGTATCTTAGATCTAAGAAAACGGGGTCTTTTAAATCCAAGAAATTGTGTCTGAGACCCTAGAAACTTTGCCTTAAAACCAATAAAAGGTGAAACCGTGTCTCTGAATCAAAAAATGATTTTTGGACCGAGAAACTGTGTTTGAGATCCTAGAAACCGTGTTTGTAACCAAGAAACTGTAGTTAGGCTTAGTGAGGGCATATGGGTCATTTCAGTTTTCAAAATAACTGTCTCTGAATCAAAATACGATTTTTGGACCGAGAAACTGTGTTTAAGATCCTAAAAACCTTGTTTGTAACCAAGAAACTGTAATTAGGCTTAGTGAGAGTATATGGGTCATTTCAAGTTTCAAAATAATTACAAAACATGAATTCTCAAAAAATGATCACATTTGATATTTGTAAGTGTTAAATGGCTATCTAGGCGGCGTTCCCTTCGATTCCGTCCGACCCAAGCCACTTTTCGGCTAGGTTTTTCGGTTCAATTTTGCTCGCCACGAATTGCATCATCTTCCCACCTTCCACCCCCAGCCAAACCAAACCCTAATTCACAAAGGGAAATAATAAAATCGAAAGACCAACAATGGTACTGAAAAGGAGCTTGCCGGAGGAAGAAACATCATAAGAACAACCGCATTTTTCTTTTTCATGATGCATACCGCTGCCCATGTGCTCCACCAGATCCCGTCAAATCGGGTCTCACCTGCTATACTACGGATACGTTGATCGTGGGCTCAATCAACGGCTTGATCTGCTCGGGGACTTCTAGATTCCACTCCTGGCCGTCGCCCGACGACATCTGGATATGGAACCCTTCCACCGGACTTTCTAAGAAACTACCCATCTCTGGTAAACATACTTTTACCCGTTTTAGTAATTTTCAGGTTAATTTTGCATTTTGCTGGGATGACACTGCTAATGTTTACAAGGTTGTTAAGATTGTTTCCGAGAAATGTGAAGCAACTTTTGCTGAGGTTTGGACATCCAGTTCTGAATCCTGGCCAACCACGTTTTTATCACCCCACTCATTCCCAGCTCATGGCTCCTGCTACCCACTGTGATGTGTTTGTTCAAGCCTCTCCTCATTGGGTTGTCCTCGGTTATGCCGACAATGTGTTTGCAGCATCTTTTGATATCAAAACTGATGAGCTGAGCCAAGGGATGAGCTTCTCATGAGAATTATCTCTAGAGATTGGCGCTTCATTGTTACAAACTGGGAGGGATGCTTTGCTGTGCTGGATTTTCATACCTATGTCACATATGAGTATGCTAGCATCAACAGAAGCTATGAATATGACTTATGGACAATGGATCATTGTGGTGGGTGGAGTAAGGGGTTCCCTGTTTCTATCGATTTTCATTTTTGGTATTGCTCGAATACCATAGGTGGGAAATTAGTACTGCAAGAATTTTCGGGAATAAGATTGTACGACTTTGAAACGAAAGAAGCCCAGATGATACATGGAGTTAGCAGAAGCAGCCATTATTTGGTTTCAACGTTTGACTTTGTGACAAGATCAGTGTCGATGGAGGGGTTTGAACCCTTTGAACAGGACTTTAGTAATTTGATCAATCTCATTTTGCAATCAACTTGAACCCCAATGCACCCAGAAAACGATTTGTGGTAAGTTCACATATTATGTATATCCATCGTGCTTTGGATTTTGAGAATTCAAGCTATGCATTTCATTATCATACTTTGTGCAATTGGAGTAAGAAAATGTTATTTTTTTTCTTCCTAGAATGTTCTTTATGCCATTGTTGTCAGTACTTCTATTTGATTAAGCCGTGAACTCAACTATTCAAGTATGTGAATTATAATTCCAAAATTGCTCTATTTTTTCCCCTTCTTCTTGGCAGCTGGAAACAGACGAGGATACAAACAGTGCGGAGGAAATGGAAGACGATCCCGATGAGGTGGACATCATCTCCCGTCTGTGGGAGAGTCAAAGTCACCTCAGATATTGACTTTGTCACGATTTTATGGTGTATACATATTAATCTCACATAATTGTCATATAATCACCTAATTAAAATTAATCCCAAATATTTACTATTCAATCAAAAATCATGATATAAATTGTCTACAATACCCCCCACTGCCTCTTTTCTTTTTCTCACATTTTCTTTTTCTATTTTACTATTTATTTACCTTACCCCAATTCTCTCGACTACCCATGCTGATCCATCAGTTTTCGAATCTGATCCGCGTGCCCTCCAAAACAGTTAACTTCATGTGCTATAAATTACCCATTTGCCAATTATTTCAACAAGGGTCCAGTTTAATTAAGTTGCGAGCTTTATCCATACAAATTAAACTCTTGCTATTTTTCTTGGGTTCAATATTCTTCTTCACCAATAATCCATAAATTCCAAACTAAGCATAGGAAAAAGAAAAATGGCTGAGTTTCGGTTCAAGAAAAATAGTAGTAGTGTTTATGCTTCTTCTTCTTCATCAAATAGATCCTCATCGTCGTGAAAGGGCAATAAAAACGGGTTCACATGAAAGTGTGCATCTTTAATAAAGGAACAAACGAGCTAGGATTTATATTGTACGTCGCTGCGCAACCATGTTGTGTTGTTGGTACATTGAAGGAGATGATTGATAAACTGATTTTTTATTTCTATTTTTATTTTTTAAAATGGCTCGTTATAGCTAGCAAATATAGATGCCCATTTTTTTTTCATTTTTTTTTAACGCCCCCTATCTTCTTTAGTCCATTATATATAGCTCTCTTCTTGATAACGCCACGTTTTTTTTTTTTTTTAACAGAAAGGTGTAATTTCATTAGTTTTTTTAAGTAATTCAGGAGAGAGTTTTTCTAGGAAGCCGGGCTTCTTGAAATGAAGAATGTAATGTAAATGGCTCGACATGTATGGAATATATTGTGTATTTAGTACATTTTACTGCATTGTATTATCTGTAACTACTGTTTAACCCGTGCGATGCACATACGAACTGTGATGATTTTGTGTTAATACAGTATAAAAATAATAATATTAAATTATTAATAGAACATAACAATCAATATATATATATATATATATATATATATATATATATATGTGTGTGTGTGTGTGTGTGTGTGTGTGTGTGTATTCAAACACATCAAAGGTAAATTGTTACATAGTTGATGAAGCGGGTTAACTCAAGTGATCAGATAGTCCACTATATAGGGCTTATGTTCTCGATTTTAGTGATCGAAAAACATGTTTGAAAGTGTTTTTTCTTTCTTTCTAAATGGATTAGGTTATGGGTGTTTAACCCTTGTTATGCATTTGCTCTCTATGTTGAACTCTGTGTTATAAGTGATAATATTTGTACAATTTAATGTTATAATGATAGACTAAAATATATTATTTCTCAAATTATATCGATCAAATGTTGTAAAGTCAGTAACAAACTTGCAACTACCTGACAAAAATGTTGTAAGTATTTACTAACAATTTTAGATTTTGATGGTAAATATTTAACGATAATAATGTTACCTAAAATTTTCAATTTTATAGTTTTTACTAACAACTTTTATAGTTAAATATATTTTCATGTAGTCGAACTTTGAACTAATCGAAGTTAAATCACCACACATCTGAATTCTAAATCTATAAATTTGAGTATTTTTATATAAGTCTCATTTATTTATATTAAATATATTTTTGTGAAGTAATATAATTTATTTATTCATATTTCTTAAATAATATTTATAATATTTAGTCTTGTCCTCTAGAATGACATTATATCATATTATTCAGTTCAAATCTTGTATCTGTCTCGATTTTTCATACTTCATAATTTTCAAATATTTGATTATACTCGTTCATCAAGATTATGAAAGTAGAAGAGTTATTGAATTCATATCCGCGTAATGCTTAAACCCTTTCAATTACAAACTTATTAAAATATACTCCATTTGTTTATTTTTAATAGTCATTTTTTTAATTTATGTCAATAAATAAGAAATATAAAATATTGACTAATACACCTTAATGAATTAACGACATTCCTAATTAATCTCTCATCCTCTTTCCTCACAATCATCTTACTATCATATACTATCATAAGTTAGTATTAATTTCCTAAATTAATTAGAGAACAATTTGGAAGAAAGTATAAAAAAGTTCTAAAATGACAATTAATTTTCAACAAAATCAAACTTTTAAAATGATATTTAATATGAATTGAAAGGAGTGGTTAAGAAGAATTAAGTTATTGAAAATAATAAATTCTACTTGTTTAAATTTAGAATGTAGCACTTTGTCTCTTTAATTGTCAAATAGATATGAAATTATGCCAAAAGCGAAAAAAAAAAAGGAAATTACTAAAAATAAGGATTGAATTAACATTTATTTGTTTAATACCATAAAATATATTTAGGTTTTTAAAATAATTTTAAATCTCATGTGAGTATTAAATTACCAAATTTTCACTTTCCGTGTGGAAGTCGTATAAAATCTCATAACTAACTGTTCATCATTATTCCAATAGGACAAAAATACACCGACATCAATAAGTTTTAATTTGAAGTGTATGCCATTATTTGAGTATATATTGATTATGAGTTTACATACAGAAGCTCTAGCAAATTAAATGTTTTGGGTTCTTTCGTATTTTCGGAGCTGCTTGCGTTGTTGCCTCCAAACCTTAACCATCGCCAATTATGTTTGATGCTGGCGTGTAGTTCTGACCCGTCGCCAAATTATGTCGGATTCAATCAAGGTCCACCATCCTACTCACACCTTAACTTCAGAGTTTACCACATACGACGTCATTTGGTCGAGCAAGGAATTTGAACCACTGTACTCCGTCTTATGCTCGAGAACCTGTACCAAGAAATGAGGTTAGAAAGAGGACCAGAGGGTTTTCAGGTGAACCCTCTCTAACGCTTAAATTATTGCTTCAAAATGCGTAAGACTATGATTTGTACTTTTTTGTACACTTTTTTTGTTACCTTTTTGTATCGCATTCGCGTGTGTTTTGCTTGCATTTACAGGTTTTAGGAGTCGTTTTGGCCTATTTTGTTAGTTTTAGGTTTTTATAACTTTTGTGCGGTTTTTAATAGTTTTTCGTACATTTTTATCCTTTTTCGTATTTTTGGCCGTAGGATGACCAAGCGGTCCCGCGCACGCTCGGAGCATCCCACTCGACTCGGATTGGAACGGACAAAGCAAGAAAACACAGCATGAACGAGGAGCGACAACTGGAGAATGTTTAGAGCGAAACGAGAAAACCGAGCCGGAGCAGCCGAGCCAGTCGATTGACTGGCCTTCAGTCGATCGACTGGACCTCCCCAAATCGATTGGAGTCCAGTGAGTTTGGAAATTTTAGGGGAAGCAGTCGATCGACTGACCCTTAGTCGATCGACTGAGACGTAGTCCAACTCGTAATTTTGGTCTATTTTGACGATTTTGCCCCTGCGTTTTTGTATAAATAAGACCAGCTCTCCAACCTTATCCAACAACCCTCCTTGGTGGAATTTGGGGCTTGCTCCATCTCCTCCAAGCCTTTACTCTTTCTTTTTAAAACCCTAACTTATAATCCCTAGTTTAATGTAGTTTTTAGGTAGTTTAGTAGTTAATCTAGTTTAGCTTAGCTAGTTAGTTTCTAGTTAGTAGTTAGTTAGTTGTTTTTAAAGCAAGTGTTGGAGTGAGTGACACCTCCTTCATTTGTGGTACTTGTAGTTTGAAGATTTGAAACTTTTGTTGGAATGCAATTTGGTAGTACTCTTTCTTTCTCTTTTGTATTGTTATTGATTAGTTGTTATTGTTGTGTGTTGGTTATTAAATCTAAGCTTATGCTGTTGTTCTTTGCATTTTTCTTCAATTTCTCATTTCTAAATTTTAGTTTGTTCTTATTCTTGCAAAACTCCATGGATGCTTTCATTTTCAAGCTTTTTACTCCTTTTAGTTAAACATGCTCTTAGTCTTTAAAAGATGTATGAAGCTTTCCTCTTTTGTGATTTGACTTTCCTCCAATTTAATGCTTTTGTCCACTTTCAATTTCAAGCTTTTAAATTCCCTCCAATTTCCCTTACAATGTGCAAGCCTTCATGTCATTAATTAATTACTCTCAAACAAACTTTAATTTGTATTGATGCAATTAGTTTAGAAATTAGGGGTTTAGGGTTTAGGTTCGTTTAGAACCATTAATCGGAGCTTGTCGAGAATTGGGATTGACGACCCCAACACTTGGTCGATAATTTGGGATTGACAACCCCGAATCATGGATCAAGTGCTCGGCAAAACCGATTAATCGTGGAGACGAACCGAACGCCCTAAACCTTCATTTTCATTATTTTCATTAAAGCCTTCTTTTGAATTCAAAACTCAAACCCAAATCAATGACTAATGCTTTCTTAGGAGTAGATTAGTGTAATTTAGCTCAACAAGAGAATAACTAAAACCACCGACCGTCGATAATATCTATCCTCGAGAGACACGACTCGAAAAAATTTACCGCTCTACAATCGACTTCGTACTATTGCGGAGAAGATTTCTTAGAGTGTTAAGAATTTTTCGATCAGACTATATAAATTTAGATCTATGAAAAGTGATACCTCTTTCGCTTTAGGGTATCCTTACTCATTCGTTTGGTTGAGCGATCTGAGAAAGTTGATTGCTTATTCACCCTTAATCAATACATTTATACGTTTGGCAAAAGTTTTTAATTAGCTCATGATAGTTGAGACTTAAAAAAGTCTATTTCGAAAAAAGTTACAAATTGTAGTTTTTTCTAGTCAATTGATAGTTTATTAAATAATTTTTAAAATTATTTTTATAATTTTTTATATGTTAATATGTTAATTTATAGTTTTACATAAGTATTATTTTCATACATAAGGAAATTCTTATTTATCAATATAACTATTTTGGTATCGTTTTTTTTCTTAATTTTTTTATATATTTTCTTAGAAATCTATATTTTTATTATTTTATATTTTTATTGCTTTTTATGTATATTAGTTGTATATCACTCTGATTTAAATTTTGGCTAATTCTTTACTCTCGTTATATTATAGATAAGGAAGATTTAAATCACAGTTTAATAGTCTCAAAAGAAAATTCAATTAAGTTGATTTGATTATTATTGTGAATATTATAAAGCAGTTATGAAGATTTCTTTAAAAAAAATTACAATGTATATATTGAGAAATTTAATAAGTAATAAGGAATATTTTTAAACTCATATTTAATAGTTCTGAAATTTAATAATCGCAATATAATTAAACATAAGAATCACTATTTTATACCCGATCCGGCCCAACCCGACGGATTGACTCAAAACCCGGCCTAACTGAAGAACTGCTTGATGGGAGTCGGCTTAATAAACTGTTTCACAGTCAGCCCGCTTTAGACCCGATTACTTGGGATGGCCAGACATCAATTGCTGACTCGTGGCCCGAACAGACCATTAATTTGAAAGTGAATTTCTTGTTATCCTCACACCATTAACTATAGTAACCTTTCGAATCCAAATAACTTGTTTAAATTCGACGTGATACACAGAATAATTACACGATAAATTTTTTTATCGGCACTGAAGTGTTGTGGTTCCTGTTTATGTGTAATTGTATTTGTTTTCTTGGAATTGCTGGGAATAATTTTCTGTAATTGTGTAGAGAAATGGGAGAGAATAGATAGATGTTTGGGGAAGAAGAAATGAGTAAGTGATTGTAATTTTTTCTTATTTCATTCCTTTCACAACGTAGCATAAATATCCTCCCCCTTGATCCGCAAAGCAAGGGAATTAACCCACTAAAAATATTACACCTGTTGGTTTTAAAATAAAACAGATAAAAAGACACAAAAGACATTTAATTGACTAATGGGTAATTGCTCAATTGCTGCCACAAAATAGCCTATTGGGCCCGCCCAGTCTCTCCAAATGATCCAACATCCGCTCCAGCAACGTGCCCAATCTCTCCAAATGATCCAGCATCCGCTCCAGCAACGTGGGTCAGCCCGCCTCTTTCATAACAAACCCGATCCCCTTCCTCGTCTAATTCATTTCCCCCTTTTCCAAACCCTAACTTTTCCTCCGGCGATTCCAATTTGCCCGGAACCATGACATGAAGGTTGTAAAAATAGTACGCAACAACTATTTTTATCGGTACTCAATATTGTAAAAATTATGCAACAGTTCTTCTTCCTTTTTTTTTTTCTCTTTTTTAAAAAGTTCACTTTTTTCTACATAATTGAAAACTTATTGTCATTTTTTTATATTCACTTATATATCTCTAAGCCTATGTAACCATATTAATAAGATTAACTTTGTTATTTATTCATTTTTTTTTCACTTCCTCTTTATAATATTTGAAAATTTGATAAGTCATAAACAGACATTCGTATGTTTCATGAACATGAAAATATTATCCTTTAAACATATCAATTCATGTATAAAATTCTTTGGTTTTTTCACTTCGTCTTTATAATATTTGAAAATTTATTATATAAATTGATATGTTCGAAGGATAATATATTTATGTTCTTGAAATATATGAATGTTTGTTTATAACTTTCAAATGTGATTTACATGTATATAAAGTTATTTAATTTACTTATATATAAGTTACAAAAAAATATAGATTTATATTTTTATTATTTTGTGCCCGGGTAAGTAATTGACTCGGTGACCTGACTGTTGACTCAGTAACCTGGTAACTGGTATGACAGTTCGGGTCAGTGTACGGGGCGAGTTTCAAAACATAGATAGAACATTTATAATTTAGAAAAACACTTTTGGTTGGGGAAATATTGTATATACTATTTATAAAACGTATTTTTTTATTTTTAAAAATACATAAATATATTCTATAGATCAACTACAAAAACAGTGAATTATGGATTATCCTACTAATAAAAATGATAAACACAATATAATGTAATATCTACCCTAAAATGTAATGTAATTATTATAATCATAGATATTAATTAATTTAATATTTATATCAATGTATTTTAGAGACAATATGTATATAGAAAATTATGGTTTTGGAAACATCCTTACATATCTCAAATCATTATCCAATTATTTGGTAAGTAATTAAATAATATCTATAATCATAAATATTTATTTAGTAATTAAATTAATGATTGAAACTTTCCTTAAAACGTGTTACCCAATTTAGGAACATATTTTGGCGGGAAAACTTTCAGGCTACTATTTATAAAACGTTAGCTTTATATATATATATATATATATATATATATATATATATATATATATAATAGAGAGAGAGAGAGAGAGAGAGAGAGAGAGAGAGAGAGATAATTTTTCCCCCTTTTAGTTTAGTTTAGCCAAAATAAAACGCATTGTCATGCAGGGAGTACATTACAAGGAAAAAAATAAATTTCACTAAATTACATATTATATGCTACTCTCGTAGACTATTATGACATATTCCATTAAATAACTCGACGATGTAGTTTTAAATTCACAATATAGTATGAAATTATATTTTTTTAAATAAATAGTATTAAATTTTATTTTATAAGTGACTAGAAGCATGTAATTCTGAAATTCTAAATGAATACTAGTATGAAATTTTACGCTGTAGTGTGGAATTCTACTAGCGACGGCGGGTAGTATGAAATTAATATGAAGTAGTATGGATTTTGGTTGAACGTAGTACGAAATTAATATGAAGTAGTATTGATTTTTGGTTGAAATTAATATGAAGTAGTATGGATTTTTGAATGGTGGGTAGTATGAAATTAATATGAAATAGTGTGAATTTTGGTTGAATGGTGACTAGTATGAAATAAGTATAAAATAATATGAATTTTGGTTTAATTAAATTTGAAAGGAAAAAATATTGAACAAGAAATTTGGTTAATAAGGTGAGATTGGTAATCTTATGTAGTATTTTAGATTAAATGGTAAGTTCAAATACCAATGGACTATTTGGGATGATATTCCACCTATATACTAAACGAAAAGATTTCTATTCTACGTGTCTGCTTATGAAGTTTCGGGTTGACATGTAATTTTCTAGTAGTTCGGATGCTTACTTGGCGAATTTTGGAGGTTTGAAAACTTACTAAATATAAGAATACTAATATTATAAAAATTCTAATATCTACCTAATTTATTATATTTCTTTTCATTATATTTTGTCTAACTTAATCTCTCTCTCTCTCTCTCTCTCTCTCTCTATATATATATATATATATATATATATATATATTCCTAATTTAATATTTTTTTATTATATTTTATCTAATTAAGTATTTTCTTTTATTCTTCTAATATAAATATATAAGAAGTCATATATAATTAGTAAAAAAAATTCAAATACTTATCTTAATTAAAAAATAACAACTTATAAGATAATATTAATTACAAAATAAAATTAAATTATTTATTAATAATCTAAATATGTTGTGGCCCGCTGCATCTGTCCAAATTCAAAGCCCATCAAAGATATTCAAAACCTATTTTCATCTTCAAAAAGACGAAAGAATTTCAATAGATCGAAACTTTAATACAACCTTTTTTGATCCTGAGAAGACGAATCGACCGAGGAAAGAAAAATCAATTTCTACCTCTTATTATAGTGTGTGCTTCAGGAGGGGCTCCATAATTCGTAGTCGACCCAGTCAAACTTCAATAACGAAAAGCGACCATGCGAGCAGACCTCCAAGGTCACCCTTTGATGCAGAAAGTACTTTCGCAGTTAAACCCCATGAGGGAAGTGGTGTCTAATTGCAATAAACTAGGCAAGTCAAATCCATAAAGGCGATGCGTAGAAGGATGTCAGCAGTTCGAGCCCGCTTATCTCCAACTCCTTGAGAATAAAAGTTAATGTATATATATAATATAATTAAATTACGAATTACTTTAATAATCTAAGTATGTAACTAAATATTATTAAATAATTCAATTTAAATATAAAATATAAATTTATGTAATAATAATTAATAACTTTAATTAGATACCAGTACAATACAATACGAGTTGATAATATAACATATTTTGAATTTCTCTAAGTATGTAACTAAGAATTATTATAGAATTTAATTTAATTATTAAAATATTTAATAATAATTAATTAAATATAATTAGATACAAGTTGAGCATGTAACAAGTTCTGAATTTATTTACGTATGTAAATATGAAGTTATTAACGAATTTAATCTAAATATTAAAACAAAAAATTATTTAACGATAAAAATAATAGTTAATATATAGTACTAGCCATTTGTAGAAGACACGAGATGAGAATACAATATCTTTTGAATTTTTCTTATTTTTAGATTTAAAATCTCTTTAATGACTATAAATATTTTTTATATTTATATTTTGATAAATCTCATATAACACACGAGTGTTAAACTAGTATTTACCTATAGAGCATACTAGTGTGAAGCCCGCGATTTTCGTGGACAAATATAAAAAATATTAAAAAAAAAATTATCAAAGAAATAATTAAGAATGTGAATTATTATATCAAAAAGAAAAAAAAATATATTGTTCATTTTAAATTTTGAATTATTTTATGCTACATTAGTTGTTTTATTTATAATGATATGATTTTAGTCGCAACAAAGAATTTCCAACCCTTTATACTTTTAACTATGAATATTGTGAAATAAAGATGACTTGTGCATTATACGTAAGTTTCATAATCATGGAAATGAATAATGCGATTGAAATGAAAAAAAATAAAAATCACGTATATCAAATAGTTTGAACCGATAGATTGGATTGCAGCGAACGTATCAAGGCTCTGTGGTTTCGCATCTTCCACTTAAATTATTCAAATTAATGAAATTAACATATCAATATCCTTATAATCTTCAAGTAACTCCCCTACAAACAATAAAAACTCATCATCATTTTAATCGGTTACAACACTGTTCCCTCACAAATGAAAAGTCTTGAACTTATTTATACACAACAAAAGGTAACAATGATAAGCAGCAAGCAAAAATCCTAATTCAACTCCTATAGTTTTAGCAAAAAAAAAAATTATGCTTTGAATCTTTTTTTTTTAATTTTTACTATGAACTTATTTTGTATTTTTTCCCCAAAAACTTCGAACTTATTTATATACAGCAAAAGGTAACAATTATGAGTAGCGAGCAAAAACCCTATTTTACTTCCTATATTTTCCAGTAAAAAAATATTTTTTTATGCTTTGAATTAGGAGGAAAAAAAAACTGCAAAATTACAATCACAAACTGCAAAACATGGTGGTGTTGAAGGTTTAAATCCATTAGATACAATACTGATATTGATATCTAGAACTATTTTTGATATAGAGTGAGAAAACTTTTGATATTGGTGGTAATGTGAAGCTAGTTTTTCCGGCCTCCTTGTTCTCTTTACTTGGTCTCTGATAACTTATGCGGAGAGTGTGTTTTCAAATGTGTTCCTTGGTGTTTGTCATTTCTTTTTTCACTGGGAAAAAGTAGTTAATCGTCTTAAGTTATCATTTTGAGGTCGTCGATGGGCTCTTTTACATAAATTGGTTAAAACCATTGGTTAAGGATGAAATTATAAGCCCAATTGCATGAAATTAATATGTTAACCATACTAATTAATATTTTTTTTCAATATGTGTAGAATAATGCGTCCGAGTGTTTTATGCTTCATGTACTTAATTCATATTATCCAAATTCGAGAGATGGATATGAAGTTATGATTTTATAAATTTATGATTCAATTCTTGTTTATTCATTCTCGTCGTGGATGGAGTGAGTAGTTAAAACAGTGAAAATACTTTTATGTTTAAAATAAATAAATAAATAAACAGGATTTAACTCGTGTATAATAACTATTGAAGCACAAAAAATGATCCCATTAAAATTTTCCTCGTTGATTTCAACGGTAAAGCAATTGAAGTTAAGAAAAACTCAAAATTAGTACATTTAATTAATAAGTTGAAAATGACCATCTGAAATGTTATTTCACTAAAGTTACATTTATCAGTAAAACAATTTGGAAATAAATATAAAATTTTAAAATTAGACATCCTAAATCAGCAGCATATTAGTTTTTATGCCGATAAAACAAATGGCATCACCCCACAATGAATCAGCACAGGATCATACAATAATTTTGCTCGAGATTATGATAATTATACATAAAGATATTTTGGGATTACTCCATTTGAACTCCATCAGCTGTTCAGATCAACAACTTCAAATTTTCTGAAGTCTACAATTTTAAGAGCCACCTCATTTACTAAAAATGGCATGAATTACATCATCGTATTATACTAATAATCTACACCTGTAATAAATATTTAAAAGTATAATAATCTCCTCAATCTAGCAATTGAACATCAAGCTAGTCCATCTACTATCATTCCACATAGCAATTCAAAAGAATTCGAAAAAAAGAAAACACGAAAGGAAAAAACAAAAATTAAAATAATTTGGAGTAGATAAGAGTTTCACCTTTTCCATATTTGGATCAAGTTCTTCCAGCTTCCTGATCAATAAACTCTCAAGTAAATTGTAGAATGGAAAAAAAAAGTTTAATTATATTTGTAATCACCACATTTTCTTAAGTTGCAAATAAAACTAAACCTTTTTAAAATTACAAAAGAGGGCATGAATTTTATTATTCGTTGCTTGAGTCGCGTTGTGTTCTCAGGTGAAAAAAAAAAAAATACCATCCTGACAAGCACAAACAAATAATTGAATTTTTATCAAGAGGTAATCAGAAACACCACATCCAACCTTTCTAATAAAAGCAAAAAAGTCATGCCACACCTTCGACATAAATCATATCCATAACCGAATCTAAAGCAATAACCCCCAAATGTCTATCAAATAATAGAATCATGTCAAATAAAGCCCACAAATTCAACAATTTGAAGCCGAATTAAAATATAAATTATTTCAAAAAAGAAAATCAACACATTTCTTATATCACAAAAAATATAAACTATTAGTAACAAAAAAAACACACCAAAAAAATCATTTCGATCTTAATTAGCAAAGTAGATTTAAAATAACACAACAAATATAAATTACTTCCTCCGTCCTAAAATGATAGTCTGCGATTGATTTCATACAAATTAAGAAATGAGTAGTTCATATGTTTAAGTCATTAATTTAGTTAGTGTTTTCTAGTTATACCTTTTTTGGATTTATTGTCAGTTAATGCTTATGAAAATCAGTGTTGAAATTATAATATTTGTTATTGGAATAATAAGATTTTACATTGTAATCATCATTTATCAATTTACCATGTAGAAAATTAGTATTTCAAAAATATTAATTAAAAGTATGTGTAGAAATGAAAATTTAATGGTATGTTAAATATACTAACTGGACTATCTTTGTGGGATGAACGAAAATAGAATATTGGACTATCTTTGTGGGATGGAAGGAGTATATAATCAAAACCTAACAACCACTACGATCAAAATTATTAAATTATCAGATTGCCAAATAAACTAACACAACAAATTCAAAAAACAAAAACGCCAAATTGTTAAATTAAAATTTTTGTAAACAATAAGTGAATGTAAAATCCCATTAAAATAAAAAATTGCAATTTCAATAAAATGAACAAATCACAAATTTCCAATCAAAGAATACAAACTCAAAATTAATTGTTTAGGAATCAAGGCTCATGGTCAAATTAAATTACTGGAATTTGATTTTCTTTTCATTTGATCACTATGAAAAATGGTTATAAGATGTAAACTTTCCAATCAAAGAAATAAATCAACAAATCAAAAATTACATCTAAATCCCATGTGATCAAATGCATAAAAACATAAAAATAAAAAACCTCAGGCATTATGGTTATTTTCTGCTTGTCACTCTTGGAATGATATTTTTTCACTATCTTCAAGACCACTTTGAATCCAAGAACCATTTAGAATTAGGAAGTAATTTTTCATAACATATGAAAAAAAAATTCCAACATATCATGTCCAATAATTGAGGATCGATTTTCACAAAAACTTATTATTAATTTCACAAACATATCTGAAAAAATAAATAAAAGAGTATAAATATACAATAACACATAAATCGAAATAAAGGTACCATTTTATTGCGCTGCAGTCGAGCAGCCTTTGCTCCTTTCGCAACACTGCGGTCAGATTTTGAAAATTTGATTTTATCTGATGAAAAAAAAGGGAAAATATCAGTACGTCAAAATTGTAGCACGGGTGATAATCTTTCAAAAAACACATCATTAAAATAATTAAGAATCGATTTTCAGGAAAAGTAATTATCAAACCCCAGAAAAAGATCTTAAATTTTTTTATGAAGTTATGGAGAATACAGATTGGAAGATTTCTTCTGTTTAAACCAATTATGACGATCCATTTCACAGTTCTTAAAAAAACAGATCTAAGTGATTTTAGAAAAATTTAAATGAAAAAGATGTAAAGAAAAAAGGCAAAAAGTTACGGATCGTACTAAAAATTATCATATCTGTTACAAATCTCTTTTGTAATCAAATTTTCCGAGATCTAGAAAAAATGGAATCGAAAAATTAAAAAGAAAATCGAAGAGAAATACAAATCCGAACAATATTTACAAAAAAATACGTTCGGTAAAAAAAAAGGGCGAATTTGAGAAAGCAATCCGAAAAAGATTCTTAACAGAGTATTTTTATGATCCATCAACATAACTTCTAAAAAGGTTGAAATTATCATAACTAATAAAAGGTTTCAACAGAAGAACATATCGAGAATTTCTTTTCCTCGTGGTCGATTTGGTTTGACATGATTTTCGTCGTTTGTAAAATTTCAGGAATTAGGTGAGGTGAGGAATATTGGACAGAAAACGAAATGATATCGGGAGGAAAATTAGGGTAAGAAAATTGGACAAAAACTTTTTAACTAAAATAGAAAAAAAGTTATAATTTACACCCCATCAAAATTTTGGCCTTTCCTCAAATAAACCTCATTTAACCACAATTTGACACCCCATCTTAGGAGATACCACATTTCGCCACATGTACCCCGAAATGCTCTCAATTTGACAACTCACCACTAATAGTTAACACATTTAACAATAGTGGTGGATTGTTAGTGCCCCTTAACCAGCGATTGGAAGAACTCTCCCTTCCTCAGCCCTTGAGCCAGAACATTGATCAAGAGCTCTTCGGATGCTGATGGCACCTCCAATTTGGCATCTGTGAATCGTTTGATATATCCACGCAGACCTCCTCCCTCTCCCTGCTTCAAACTGAACAGTTCTAACGACATTTTCTGGTACTTCCTGCAACTAGTGAACTGATGCAAGAATGCATAACTGAACTCATCAAAGTTGTTTATATATCGGGTTTGTGAAGGTCGTGGGAAAGACTCGACCCATGACAGCGTCAGAGAATTTATGCAAGGTAGCTGCAATCTCGAATCGGCTCAAGTGATCCCATAGATTTGTCGTCCCATTATACTCAAAATCCATAGATCGATAAGAAGCCGGGAGATCATCCCGCATGACAACCTCCGTGAACGGAGTGCTTCTCCGTGCTTGGCCTACTTCTGTGCCCGACATTTTTTGCTTGACTTCCCTGACCTCCCCCTGCATATTTGCATCTGCTCAGTGAGGTTTAGGTTGGTGTTGCTTGAAGTGTCGCTGTCCGAGGCAAAAGAGCTCTCCTCCTCTTCCCGAGCTAGAACTCTAACCGTACGCTGGGCAGTCCGGGATAGCTCTGCCTCCGGCGGTTAAGTTATATATATATATATATATATATATAATATATATATATATAACTATTGCTTTTTAGTGTTTTATTAATATTTCAGTTATATACACCATCAGTGTTTTTATTATACAATTTTAATTCTTTTAATCAAATAAAAAAATACACAAAAAACTTAATCCATCAATTTAATTAGATTAAAAATTCATAATTAATCTTATATTAACAAATAATGACATAGACACTTCAAAATATGATATTTTATCGTATCGTATCCCTCGTATCGTGTCCTGTTTTACGTTATAATTTACGTGTAATAAGCGTGTTCGCGTGTCGTGTCACGAGTCCAATTCCCGTGTCGGCGCAACCTATGTATAAATATATATATTCTTTTAAGTCATCCTTAGTTTTATAAATTACGTATTATTGTCTCAATGGAACCCAACTGGACGAATATTGCATCCCCTTCATTACCCCCACGCCCACAAATTCAACAATTTGAAGCCGGAATTAACAATATAAATTATTTCAAAAAAAGAAAATCAACACATTTCTTATATCACAAAAATATAAAACTATTAGTAACAAAAAAACCACACCAAAAAAATTCATTTCGATCTTAATTAGCAAAGTAGATTTAAAATAACACAAAAAAATATAAATTACTTCCTCCGTCCTAAAATGATAGTCTGCGATTGATTTCATACAAATTTAAGAAATGAGTAGTTCATATGTTTAAGCTCATTAATTTAGTTAGTGTTTTCTAGTTATACCTTTTTTGGATTTTATTGTCAGTTAATGCTTATGAAAATCAGTGTTGAAATTATAAATATTTGTTATTGGAAATAATAGATTTTACATTGTAACTCATCATTTATCAATTTACCATGTAGAAAATTAGTATTTCAAAAATATTTAATTAAAAGTATGCTGTAGAAATGAAAAATTTAATGGTATGTTAAATATACTAACTGGACTATCTTTGTGCGGATGAACGAAAATAGAATATTGGACTATCTTTGTGGGATGGAAGGAGTATATAATCAAAAACCTAACAACCACTACGATCAAAATTATTAAATTATCAGATTGCCAAATAAACTAACACAACAAATTCAAAAAACAAAAACGCCAAATTGTTAAAATTAAAATTTTTGTAAACAATAAGTGAATGTTAAAATCCAATTAAAATAAAAAATTGCAAATTTCAATAAAATGAACAAATCACAAATTTCCAATCAAAGAATACAAACTCAAAATTAATTGTTTAGGAATCAAGGCTCATGGTCAAATTAAATTACTGGAATTTGATTTTCTTTTCATTTGATCACTATGAAAAATGGTTATAAGATGTAAACTTTCCAATCAAAGAAATAAATCAACAAATCAAAAATTACATCTAAATCCCATGTGATCAAATGCATAAAAACATAAAAATAAAAAACCTCAGGCATTATGGTTATTTTCTGCTTGTCACTCTTGGAATGATATTTTTTCACTATCTTCAAGACCACTTTGAATCCAAGAACCATTTAGAATTAGGAAGTAATTTTTCATAACATATGAAAAAAAAAATTCCAACATATCATGTCCAATAATTGAGGATCGATTTTCACAAAAACTTATTATTAATTTCACAAACATATCTGAAAAAATAAATAAAAGAGTATAAATATACAATAACACATAAATCGAAATAAAGGTACCATTTTATTGCGCTGCAGTCGAGCAGCCTTTGCTCCTTTCGCAACACTGCGGTCAGATTTTGAAAATTTGATTTTATCTGATGAAAAAAAAGGGAAAATATCAGTACGTCAAAATTGTAGCACGGGTGATAATCTTTCAAAAAACACATCATTAAAATAATTAAGAATCGATTTTCAGGAAAAGTAATTATCAAACCCCAGAAAAAGATCTTAAATTTTTTTATGAAGTTATGGAGAATACAGATTGGAAGATTTCTTCTGTTTAAACCAATTATGACGATCCATTTCACAGTTTCTTAAAAAAACAGATCTAAGTGATTTTAGAAAAATTTAAATGAAAAAGATGTAAAGAAAAAAGGCAAAAAGTTACGGATCGTACTAAAAATTATCATATCTGTTTACAAATTCTCTTTTGTAATCAAATTTTCCGAGATCTAGAAAAAATGGAATCGAAAAATTAAAAGAAAATCGAAGAGAAATACAAATCCGAACAATATTTACAAAAAAATACGTTCGGTAAAAAAAAAGGGGCGAATTTGAGAAAGCAATCCGAAAAAGATTCTTAACAGAGTATTTTTATGATCCATCAACATAACTTCTAAAAAGGTTGAAATTATCATAACTAATAAAAGGTTTCAACAGAAGAACATATCGAGAATTTCTTTTCCTCGTGGTCGATTTGGTTTGACATGATTTTCGTCGTTTGTAAAATTTCAGGAATTAGGTGAGGTGAGGAATATTGGACAGAAAACGAAATGATATCGGGAGGAAAATTAGGGTAAGAAAATTGGACAAAAACTTTTTAACTAAAATAGAAAAAAAGTTATAATTTACACCCCATCAAAATTTTGGCCTTTCCTCAAATAAACCTCATTTAACCACAATTTGGACACCCCATCTTAGGAGATACCACATTTCGCCACATGTACCCGAAATGCTCTCAATTTGACAACTCACCACTAATAGTTAACACATTTAACAATAGTGGTGGATTGTTAGTGCCCCTTAACCAGCGATTGGAAGAACTCTCCCTTCCTCAGCCCTTGAGCCAGAACATTGATCAAGAGCTCTTCGGATGCTGATGGCACCTCCAATTTGGCATCTGTGAATCGTTTGATATATCCACGCAGACCTCCTCCCTCTCCCTGCTTCAAACTGAACAGTTCTAACGACATTTTCTGGTACTTCCTGCAACTAGTGAACTGATGCAAGAATGCATAACTGAACTCATCAAAGTTGTTTATATATCGGGTTTGTGAAGGTCGTGGGAAAGACTCGGACCCATGACAGCGTCAGAGAATTTATGCAAGGTAGCTGCAATCTCGAATCGGCCTCAAGTGATCCCATAGATTTGGTCGTCCCATTATACTCAAAATCCATAGATCGATAAGAAGCCGGGAGATCATCCCGCATGACAACCTCCGTGAACGGAGTGCTTCTCCGTGCTTGGCCTACTTCTGTGCCCGACATTTTTTGCTTGACTTCCCCTGACCTCCCCCTGCATATTTGCATCTGCTCAGTGAGGTTTAGGTTGGTGTTGCTTGAAGTGTCGCTGTCCGAGGCAAAAGAAGCTCTCCTCCTCTTCCCGAGCTAGAACTCTAACCGTACGCTGGGCAGTCCGGGATAGCTCTGCCTCCGGCGGTTAAGTTATATATATATATATATATATATATATATATATATATATATATATATATATATATATATATATGTATGTATGTATGTATGTATGTACCGCCCCGACGGTTAAGTTATAGGGTTGGGTTCAAATGAGAACCCGTCATTATATGTGAACCTAGGGACTCATCTTGACCATTAGATTGGATAATCTTGATGGTTGAGATCATGACACGTCAGCATGGTAATAATGTAAAAAAAATGCATTAATTAATTAAAAATGGTATTTTGGACATATATCAACGTTCACAAAGAGCACTACATTGTTCTTTAGAAAGCACAATATATTAAGAAAAAAAATATTACGATTGTATACAAAAAACATCGCAAATTTTGTCTATAAACTGCAAATTCAAAAATTTGAAATGAAACTCAAATATTTAACAAACCATAACTTTTTCAAATTTTATTCGTTTTGAATGAAATATATATCAAATTAATCACATTCTCAAGATCTACAATTCAAGATACATATTGCATGTTTTAACCCACCCCCAGCCAAACCAAACCCTAATTCACAAAGGGAAATAAAAAAATCGAAACACCAACAATGGTGCTGGAAAGGAGCCTGCCGGAGTAAGAAACATCACACCTCGAGCGCAAGCGCGAGCGCTGTCAATCTGATCATCAGAACAACCGCCCTTTTCTTTTTCATGATTCATACCGCGGCCCACGTGCTCCACCAGATCCCGTCGAATCGGGTCTCACTTGCTATTCTGCAGATATGTTGATCGTGGGCTCAATCTACGGCTTGATCTGCGCGGGGACTTCTAGATTCCACTCCTGGCCGTCGCCCGACGACATCTGGATATGGAACCCTTCAACCGGACTTTCTAAGAAACTACCCATCTCTGGTAAATAAAACATCCGGATCTGTTTTTATGAATTTTTTATATTTGGCCTGATTGAATTCAGTGCCACTGTAATTCGAATCCGAGTTGCTGTCCCGAGCATTCTTGAAGTTGGGTTGGCTATTCTTTGGTTAAGTCGTAACTGATTTCTTGATATTTTATTGTTTATGTATCATATTTGAATGATTTGGTTAATTCTTGATTTGCTTATTCTACTTGAGGATAAAGTATTTTAATTAGAACGTTTTGAAACCCGACACATGCTCAAATAGGGGTGAAGTGTTTATCTTTTTAACAACACATGAGTTAAAATAATTAATAAATGATCAAACTTTATTCGTTTGGCGAAAAGCTCTTATTACTAAATTTGATTTGCCCGTTTTGGTGCTGGCAGATATTTGCCCAACCTATTGGCAGAGAGGCAAAAAATAGTACCATTTATCCAGATTCTGCCGGTATGTTGCATACTTCTCAATCAATGTTTGTGATGTTAGTGCTCCATTTGTCATTTTTTCGATTTACAGATTATTTGTTATGGTGCTATAATGTCCTAGTGTTTGCGCTATTTTGGTGTTAGATCAATATAGTAACTGTTCGAAATTACCATGAAAAGTATTAACTTATGCATCTTCAATTGAAAATCCCTTTTAACAACGTGAAAAATGAGTTGCATTAATTATGTTGTCCAAATTACAAACTAAGTGTATAATGTTAAGTATGGTGGGAAAAAAGGAGAGAAAAAACGTGATCTTATTCTCAAATTTTAGAAACTCATTTCACAAAGTATTTTTAGTCAACCAATATATAGTATTTTATTTTATTTAAACTGTAACGCATCCCGAATATTGATATTGTGAGGATATCATAACTGGTTGTTATCTTATTAGCTACACGAGTTGATCATACTTTAAATTGGGGCTCAAATTCATGTCACTTATTTAATGCACAAAGTTGATTTTTTAACGGACTATATTAGTTTTTCTCCATTTTGTAATCATTGTTTCATTGCCATTGCCTCAATCTGTCAATAAATTTTTCAAATTTTGCACTCGATTTCTAATCAGATTGCTGAATTTGAAAGATTGGGGCACGACCATCTTTACCAGTCAACAGACGGACAAAAGGGGGATGAATACGCTAGGGTGGAATGGTATGAAAACTCAAGTAAGTTGTAGTTGCTATATAATATATATCATTATGAAATAAGGGATAATTTCAGAATACCCCTGAGGTTTGGGCTTATTACAATTAAATCCAGTTACTAAAGAAACCTTGAGGTTTGCTTTTGTAAAACAGAATGAAGCCTCCTCCTTTTTGTTTTTCCCTTCAACAATCTCTGAATATTTTTTGTTGTTTTCGTTTTTTAAAATAATTTCTCATCTTTCTAATAATCTTATATTTGTCATACTGTCTACCTTTTTTTTTAGCTCAACACCCATATCGTTGAATTTTCTCCCTTGAATATTGCTGTCCTCTACAATATTGCTGAATTTTCTCCTTCGAATATCTTTTTTTTTCCTTGCAATCTCTTCGTCTATTGGATTATATTGCTTTTTTTTTTTCTTAAATATTGCTTATTAGGGTATTTGATTGTAGGGCTGCAAACGAGTCGAGCGGCTCACTCGCGCTCGCGAGCAACTCGATTCAAAGCTCGACTTGAGCTCGGTCGAGCTTGAGCACGTCACTAGTAAGCTCGCGAGCTCGACGAGCTGCTCGATTTTGTGTTAATTTACTAAAATATCCCTATTTAATAGTATTAATTACAAAAATACCGTAATTTTATTAGATTTAAAATAAAAAAAATCTACCCGAGCTTGAGCTTTTTTCTAGTCGATCTTGAGCCGAGCTCGAGCATACTCATTTCCTTGTCGAGTCGAGCTCGAGCAGCAATCTTCTTGGCTTGTCGAGCTCGATCACAAGTTAAAAAAAGGCAATACTGGCTCGAGATCGTGAATGCTCGACTCGACTCGGTTCGGTTCGGTTCGTTTGCTGCCCTATTTGATTGTATTGCTCTAATAATTTGTATTTGTTTTTCAACCTTGAGTGTAATTTTTTTTTATAATTTTTGTCTTAATAATAATTAGATTTCATTTTTTTAATTAGGCATAACCTTTGAGGTAGTTTTTATAATTGCAAAATGTTTGAGTTAATTACAAAAAACTACCTGAGTTTTTTGCCAAATTACATAAAATTAATTATAATTATAGATAGTCCATGACATCTGATTTTCTTTTACAAATTGCACACTCAAGAGGGGGAATTTGTAATACTTAAAGATAATTGGTGTTTATCATAATTAGGCTAAACTTCAATGATGTATTTTATAATTACAAAAAGTGAGAAAGATAGTTGAGTTAATTACAACAATTACCCGAGATGTAGCTTAAATTCAAAAAATCTTTCAAAATTCCAAATACTCTTGCATTTGTATCGCTGTTAAGAATTTTGAAAAATGAGTGGAGTTTTTTTTTAATTATGTTAAACCTCGGGTAATTTCTATAGTTGTCATAAAAGAGTTCTTGAATTTCTTATAAAACTTCATTAGGCGCTTCATATACAACTAAAGATATATTTAGGTATGAGAAGTTGAGGGCCACAATTGATAACTAGGAGACTAAAAGAAAATAAAAGCAAAAACACAATTGAAAAATGATTTATTATTTTTCAAGTTGAAATAAACAAGAGAAGAGCAAAAGCCATACAAAGCCATCATGTTGAGATTATTGTGAAATTAACAATTATAAATGTGATATTTTAAATATATATAGTATTTATAATAATGTGAAATTAACAATCACAAATCTTTTTTTTTCTTTGTATTAGTAATTAGTTTTTGAAGTTAATAAATTCTTTTGATAAATTTTACATTTTATGTATTTTTTTTATCTATCCTCTTTCTCTTTTGTGACTTCTTGTTGATGTTACTAAGACGCCGACACAGTAAGTTCACCTAGTGTGGGCGCCGGCACACTAACAGTCACGTGGAATCTAGAATTGATTGTGCTCTTGTATCGGAATATGACGCTTACCTATTTGATAGCCTTAGCCGGCCATGTATCACCTAAGATTACAAACAAAATACCGTTGAGAATTATTTCGTATAATATCTCATTAGCCTTAATTTCAATTAATAATTATTAACATAAAATAAAAATAAATAAATTAAAACTTGAGATATACTGATATCATAAATCAAGCCAAATATATAAAAGTAGGGGTTGGTATTCTGGATGTCTTGCCCACTCGAATCGTTACCCAGGTCCAAATCATTTAAAGCCCATAAAAAATCCAAATCCTAATTATCCAAATTTAAAACCCTAATTCTTTTGCGGGCGATACTTCTCAGATCCGCATACTTAATTCTTCTGTACTTCTCATTTTAGATCCGTATCCCTCTCCTAAGATATGACCCTTATGACCCTTCTTATATGGCGGTCTCGATTGGTTTTAATAAAGACAAACCAATGAGAGTAGAGCCAAAAAAACATATGTCCGTGGTGTGTTTAATCATGAGCGAACTTTTATGTGTGTGTATCGGATGAAAGATAAGACGAGAATGATTGAAAAGAGTCGGCAAACCTATGTCCGTGGTGAGTTTAATCTTTAGCGAGCTTTTATGTGTGTATATCGGATGAAAGATAAGACGAGAATGATTGAAAAGGTTAATGGAAACCGTGGTGAGTTTAACCATGAGCGAGCTTTTATGTGTGTATATCGGATGAAAAATGAGGCGAGAAAGATTCAAAAGTTAATGGAAAATGAGAGCTCACCTTGCACCCCAAATTGAGAGTTTTTATGGATCTTGTAGTAATAGGAGATTATCGGTTTGTGCGGCCGAATCCAACGGTTTAAGAGGATTCTCATTTACTACGGGCGACTCTACTCTACTTAGTAGAATTAGATTCACTTTACGTAAATCAACATGCTCACAGCCGAGGAAGATTCTTATTTAGAACGAAAGACTCGAGTTAGATCCACTCTACTTAAATTAACACGTTCACACCGACGTTCACACCGGGCTGAGAGATTTACGCAACTTCATTTTACTTGAGCATGCATTTGTTGTGGTTAGGTTGTGGTTTCTCTACGATCTTGTTAGAGGATTCGTTCAAATGAGTAATGAGTATTTTTATTGCAAATTGGGTATTTATAATTTGGTATATAATGAGTTGTATTTAATAATATTTTGTTTCTTTTTTTACTATCAATAACTGTTGCTTGTTGCTTGCTCGTATTAGTGTAGAGATACAACGGATGATATGGTTGCTTGTTGCTTGCTCGTATTAGTGTAGAGATACAACGATGATATGGTTGCTTGTTGCTTGCTCGTATTAGTGTAGAGATACAACGGATGATATGGTTGATTTCACTCATGTCTTATCTCATTTTTCATGGACAAGAGAGAACAAAGAGAGAACAAATTACTAAGAGTCTTCCAATATTTTCGGATTTTAAGAACAAGTTACAAGGAGTCTTCCTATATTTCCGGATTTTGATTTTGGTAAAATAAGCCACATTCCTAGTTCAATACCTCCTCAGCAAGTAAATAATGTGCCCTTCCATTTTTTTTTTTTATAATTGTCCAATGAATAAACACTAAAACCCCTTCCATTTAGGAATTTTTTTTATGTTGTGTGTATTTCTATGTTTTTGGGGTTTCATTTCTTTTTCTTTTGTTTTGAGCCGATATTTAGGGGGCTAGTGTTTCTAACCTTTAAATTATAATGATACCAACTATGTATACGTGCATTTTTCTTCTTCTTCTGAAATTGGATCTATTTCTTATTATTACATAACATTTAATTCATCATGTTTATCAAATTTGAATTCTAAACTTTTACAGACTTGCCGCCATCCGTTCTTTATCTTATGTAATAATAAGAAATAGAATCCATTCTTTATCTTATGTAATAATAAAAAATAGATCTAATTTCAAAATAAGAAAAAAAAAATACACGATTCCATATATACATGATTGGTTTATTATAATTTAAAGGGAAACAACACAAAACCCTCTACACTAATAAGCTCAAAACAAAGAAAGAAGAAATGAAACCGTATAGATGATTTTGCACAAGCCTAAGAAGAAATAAATTATTTTCTATAAAAATATTAATTAAGAACAAACTGATCATTTTCAACTAAATTGCCAAAAATATAGAAATACACGCGTATTTGTATAACATCAATAAAATCCTAAATTAATTTTCCATGAGATTGCGGGGTTTTTCAATAATAAAAAAATATCATGTACAAGGTAAGATCATGTGAAAATTACAAATGTAAAAAACCAAAGGTATTTATTCATTAGACAATTATGAAAAAAAAAGGTACAATATTTACCTCTACTATATATAAAAGCACTAAAAATATATGGGAAAACATCTTTGGTAGGATAAAGAAATTCATATTGGCTGCAACCCCGTATGGTATTTTTTTAATTGAATTTCATTTGATTAGATTAAAGTTCTTTAAAAAGTTCCGCTTTCTTTAAAAGATTTTGAACAGTAGGTTGAGCACCCCTTTCAAGGAAATATAGAATAACAGTAACATTGAAATAAGTTTGATTTTTCATTGGATCATAAAAGCCCACTTTTTGATGATCTTTTCTTTCTCTTCGGGATTGTACAGAGATATTGTACTAGGAACTAAGATGTGGCTTATTTTACCAAAAAAAATTCAAAACCATAATCCCCAAGAATATCAAAATTCGGAAGTATGGGAAGAGCTAGTAATTTGTTCTTGCTAGGGAACTCCGAGTCGATTCGTTGCTAATTTTGTTCCATGAAAAAAAATGGTATAAGACATGAGTCAAATCAACCATATCATCATTTGCCTCTCTATAACACCAATACGAGCAACAAGCAACAACTGATGATAGTGAAAAAGGAAATAAAATGATTTTAAACACAATTCGTTTATACACAATTTGCAATGCAATAAAAATACTCATTTGAACCAATCCTGTAGAGAAACCACAACCTGGAATGCAGGCTCAAGTAAAATACATTTACCTTAGAGCCAAGGTGCATGCTCAAGTAAAATGATGCTGCTTAAATTTCTCAGCCCGGTGTAAGCGTGTTGATTTACGTATCTAGTTCTATTAAATAGAGTTAGCTCTATTAAATAGAGTCGTCCATTCTAAATGAGAATCCTCCTAAGACGTGAGTGTGTTGATTTACGTAAAGTGGATTAACAAGTAGAGTAGCGTTGTCCGTTCTAAATGAGAATCCTCCTAAATGAGAATCCTCCTAAGCTGTTGAATTCATCATGAAACGCACAAACCCAATAAGCTCCTACGCTACAAGATTCATAAAAACTCTCAAATAAATTAGGGTGCAAGTAGAGCTCTCGTTTTTCATTAACCTTTCAATCATTCTCGCCTCATCTTCCATCTGATATAATCTGATATACACACGTAAAGGTTAACTCATGATTAAACTCACCATGGTTATCATTAACCTTTCAATCATTCTCGTCTCCGGTATACACATGTAAACTCACCATGCACATAGGGTTTGCTGGCTTTACTCCATTGGCTCATCTTAATCAAAATCGTTATATCATAGTATTGGGAAAAAGCTTGCTCATGATTAAACTCACTATGCTCCATTGGCTTGTTTTTATCAAAAGCAATCAAAACCGCCATATCTTAGGATAGGGATGCGGATTTGAGATGAGAAGTGGAGAAGAATTAGGGATGCGAATTTGGGTGGCAGCAAAAGAATTAGGATTTTGAATTTGAATAATTAGGATTTGAAGTTTTTTACTTTAAAAACTGAAATTAATGACCTGGATATCGATTTGAGTCGAGACATCCAGAGTACCTACCTAATGTATATATATTTGACTTTATGATATTGACTTTATGATACCAGGATATCTCAAACTTTTAATTTTTTTTTTAGAATTAGTAGCTATTTCAAGTAAATATAAATACTATTTTATATTAATAATTATTAATAGAAATTAGGGCTAATTAGATATTATACGAAATGATTCTCACGATATATTATTTGTAATCTCGCACGAGGGCATTGATTAAAATACATAAAAACGTAAAATTTATCAAAAAAATTTATTAACTTCAGAAAGTGATTATTAATACAAAGAAAAAAATAACTTTGTGATCGTTATTTTCACAATATTATAAATACTATATATATTTAAAATATCACATTTGTAATTGTTAATTTCAAAATAATCTCAATACGGTGGCTTTGTATGGCTTTTGCTCCTCTTGTTTATTTCAACTTGAAAAATAATAACTCCTTTAGGATATTCAAGAACTCTGTTAGGACAATTATAAAAACTACCCGAGGCTTAGCATAATTAAAAAAAACTCTTAACTGAGATACAAATACAAGAGTATTTGGAATTTTTTCGATTCATTCATTTTTGCTCTTGCATCCTCTTCCTTCCACACCAAACCCTAAGTCACAAAGGGAAATAATAAAATCGAAAGACCAACAATGGTACTGAAAAGGAGCTTGCCGGAGGAAGAAACATCACACCTCGAGCGCAAGTGCTGTCAATCTGATCATAAGAACAACCGCCTGTTTCTTTTTCATGATGCATACCGCTGCCCACGTGCCCCACCAGATCCCGTCGAATCGGGTCTCACCTGCTATTCTACGGATACATTGATCGTGGGCTCAATCAACTGCTTGATCTGCTCCGCGGGGACTTCTAGATTCCACTCCTAGCCGTCGCCCGACGACATCTGGATATGGAGCCTTTCCACCGGACTTTCTAAGAAACTACCCATCTTTGGTAAATATACTTTTACCCGTTTTAGTAATTTTCAGGTTACTTTTGCATTTTGCTGATTTTTACAAGGTTAAGATTGTTTCCAAGAAATGTGAAGTAACTTTTGCTGAGGTTTGGACATCTAGTTCCGATTCCTGGAAGGATATAATAAACACTAGTACTAGTGTTGATGGTCAACCACGTTTTTATCACCCCCACTCATTTCGTGCTCATTGCTTGCCACCACTGTGATGTGTTTGTTCAAACCTCTCCTTATTGGGTTGTCCTCGATTATGACGACAATTTGTTTGCAGCATCTTTTGATATCAAAACTGATGAGCTGAAGATAATTCCCATTCTCCTCCCCACCTCCCCTCATGGTGGCAAGTGGAGTAAGAGGTTCCCCATTTCTATTGATTTTCATTTTTGGTATTGTTCCAATACCAGGGTGGGAAATTAGTGCTACAAGAATTTTCGGGAATAAAATTGTATGACTTTGACACGAAAGAAGCCCTGATGGATAATATACATGGAGTTAGTAGAAGCAGCCATTGTGTGGTTTCAACGTTCGACTTTGTGACAAGCTCAGTGTCGATGGAAGGGTTTGAACCCTTTGGACATGACTTTAGTAATTTGATCAATCTCATTTCGCCAGGTGGTCTTCCAATCTACTTGAACCCCAATGCACCCAGAAAACGACTTTTGGTAAGTTCACATATTATGTGTACCCATAGTGCTTTGGATTTTGAGGATTGAAACTTTGCATTTCATTATCATACTTTGTGCAATTGGAGTAGGAAAATGTTTTTTTTTCCTAGAATGTTCTTTATGCCATTGTTGTCAGTACTTCTATTTGATTAATCCATGAACTCAACTATTGAAGTAGTGGATTATAATTCCAAAACTGCTCTATTTTTCCCCCTTCTTCTTGGCAGCTGGAAACAGACGAGGATACAAACAGTGCGGAGGAAATGGAAGACGATTCCGATGAGGTGGACATCATCTCCCGTCTGTGGGAGAGTCAAAGTCACCTCCGATATTGACTTTGTCACGATTTTATGGTGTATCCTGAATTTCTATTTATAGGGTAGTTATGATGTAATGTTTTTACCATGTTTTCATTTTGCTATCCATCGAATGTTTCATATGCTTCTTTCGGCTTAGGAATATGCACACGTCATATGATAATCAAAGCTTAAAAAATACACTATTATTATGTGAGCTTTGGAATTGGCAAAGTAATGTTTTGAACAATTGCCAGTGCTAAAATGACGAGAACAATCTTTGTTCGGGGCGCAACTACTTGCATTAGGTCAAGAAGTGCCAAAGGTATATTTCCATTCTTTTTGACGATCCCGGTGCAATCTTTTTTGACGATCCTGGTCCACTTTATCATCGGCCAGTGCAGGTTTGTACCAAATTTTTTTATTTACGAAATATCGTTCAGAACTACAAATAAAGTGTTACAATACAAAACACCTCTTGAGGATGATATATTTGTTATAATAGAAACAGTGTCAAGTGGGTACTTCAATTTTGAAAGAGTTTCTTTTTTAATCCTTGTAATTAGGCTATAAACCTAAGGGGTAATTAGGCTATAAACCTCAGGGGTGGTTTTTATAACTATCCCTTGATTAGGTTTGTGATTATTTTCTGATTGCTTGTTTTATTACTTTATAGGCCGTTGCAAACATTTTGTTACAACGGTTAATTTGATTATTGAGATATGGGTCCTGGACTTGTAACTTGTTTCAGTTTTGGACTATTACTGTTCACGACGTTGTTTTATTTGAACTTTCAAGAAGAACCTTATTAATGCACTTTAGCAAAATAAATAAATAAATCGAAACATGTTCAAGTAATTGACCAAGTATTGCATGCAAGCAGGTTTTTACTTATTTTTCGATCGAAATTGCTGGAAAACCTGATTTCGAAAAACTTTGCTTAGGCCTTATTCAAAAACCAAATTGTCCAATTTGGCTTCTTTTTTATTTATTTATTTATTTAAAGTTGATTTCTGTCCTACAATTGGCATATTAAAATTATCACCATACGAAACTACAACTCAACTGCACCACGGTCTTGTAGCTCAAGTGGTATCACTAACCTTTTATAAGGGTGTTGACAAGGGTTCGAACCCTAAACCTCTCAAGTTATTTGAGATTTATCTTCTATTTTCTGTCCACTTGATCTAACTTATTAAAAAAAAAAAATACAACTCAAAAAAATGGATAACAGGGCCAATTAAGTTTTTCAAGCTTAGGACCATTTGTAATTGACAACTATGGTTTAAGAACTTTGATCTAACTTATTAAAAAAAAAAAATACAACTCAAAAAAATGGATAACAGGGCCAATTAAGTTTTTCAAGCTTAGGACCATTTGTAATTGACAACTATGGTTTAAGAACTTACTGTGATATTTTTTCAGACATGTTTGAATTATCCATTACTAGTAAACCAAAAAAATGGATAAGAAGCATCATTTTTTTTGTTGCTGTTTCACTTAACCAAAATGTAATTCATTATATTGTGCATATTTTTGATAAATGAATCGTGATATTGTTTATTATCAAAACACATATGTTAGGTTGGTCAAATTATTAAAATGTCCAAAATTGTCCATTTCGGACTATTTTGATGATGTGACATGATTCCGTAATTACTTATCATTTATCATTTAATTTAAAATACTAAATATCAAATAATCTGAATTTTTAGACTAACTCCAACACACTCCCTACCAAATTCTCTAATTCTCACTTCTAAAACAATTCTCTTAATTTTCTTTTTCATACTCTATCTAATTTTATTTTATCACTCCCTACTCATGTTAGCTTCCTATTATAAGAACTACTTATAATCTCTTTATCATATAAATATAGATATCTATTCAAAAAATAAAAGCGCCAAGTTTGGCTCTCCACAGGTAGGATTTTGAAAAAATATAAAGTATGGCTCTCCACATGTAGGATTTTGAAAAAAATATATACATGGAGTTCCTGTAGGACTGGGAATTTGAACATGAGATGACCTCACAAACCCACGTATTATTATTTACTCTGTTTAATTAGGCGTGTTCATGGATCGGGTATCCGGTCCATGAGTGTATTATTATAACCTAAGTCGTTACAATGGTTCGTAAAAAAATCAAACCATGAGGCGGTCCATAGATAACGAGTACCCTATCTTTAAGTTATTCGCAAAATTGGTTCGGATTGACAGGGTACCCAATCGGGTCTTAATTAATATATATTTTTAAAATAAAAAATAGAACAAAAATAAATCTAAAATATTATAAAATTACCAATAATACAATTATCTAATAATTTTAAACATATTCCCAATTACTTATTTCCTAACAACCAAAATACAAATACTAAATAAATTGAGGATGAATAAGAGTAAGTGGTTAGTTACCTAAAACTATTGGCAATTACTACGGTGCCTTCACGGTACCATGCCTCCCACCCCACGTGCATTTATATCCATCCATCTTTTAATATTTATAACTTTAAATTGATCTAACGTCTGATAATAAATGAGAAGAGGTGGGGATTGGTACCTTCACGACATGTAGAACTTCCCAAAACTATTAGTATTCTAATATGTAAAAATATGAAATAGTCCCTCACAATGGACCGATTTCAGCAACAACGGTTCGCAACATTGTGATCCGTGAATTTGATATTTGATACATACATCTTGATGATAATATAAAAAAAAAAAATAATACTTTTGTGTAAGTTAAACAAATACTATATATATATATGAATGAAAAAGAGGCGACACCGAGAAAGATTCACGCGTTCTCCGAAAAATGTTTGGAGTAGATACGAAGAATGTTTTTTTTTTTTTTTTAAATTACTTTTTCATACAGTAAGTTCTTCCCAATCATGCCTACGCAAGTACGCATTACTTTTATTTTTTAGAGTCATTCAGTACTATTTACATGGAAAAGACAAGAAAACATTGTATTATTTATTGACTTTTATGTCACACTTCGATCTTTTCTTATCATGATGTCTAAAGGCTAAAGCAACCTTCATCGAAGAACCCTTAACATTGTCAGTATTAGCAAGAATAAAAGTTCGGTGATAACAACCCTTTATTTTATGTGAATTAATTACAAAAACATGTGTTAAGTAAAAACATATATCTTTTAGCGCACTTCTGTAGCATAAAAACAAATATTAAGGTATTTAGGCTCTGTTTAGTTGGTGATTAAAAAAAGTTTTTGAAAAATATGTTAAGAAATTTTTGGGGTAGAAACTCCCTCTATTTGCTAGTCAAATGAAGCCTTAAAATGTCAAGTGATAATTGAGTTGTTTCTACAAATTAGATAAAAACTCATAAATTCGTCACTTCTAGAAACACTAAAATTAGGTAATAATCTCACTTTAAATAAAATTAGAATTAAAATTCTTTTGATGGATGGACAGTGGACACCACCAACGAGTACTCTTAGCCTAGGAATCATTTTTTTTAATAAGTGAATTAAATAAATAATAGTAAAAGACCTTTATGCTCACATTTTCAAACAAGATGCATGCCGGTGATCTTTTTTCAATGTCCACTTTCCACAGTCCAGGTTCAAAATTCCAAAGCCAGAGAAAGACCATAAAACCAAAATTTCAAAAATGTAAGTCACCACCTAACTCATCATTCTTCTAGGGGGAAATATATGTATTTAAGAGCACTAGCCAAACATCCAACCATCATATCTTACTATTTTTCTCTTTTCTTCTTCTTTTATTTTGTTTCCTATAGTGACTTAGAAAAACACATCTACCCTAGTAACACACACTAGCAAACAAAACCATGGCTACTACCCTTCCAAGTTTCTCATTCCTTTGTATCATCACCATCTCCATTTTCCTATCTTCCATTCTCTACCAAGCCAGCGCCGAACCAGGCGCCGAACCAGACGATGGCTGGGCAGACGATCTTTCCGTCAAGCACAAACACAAAAACAAAAACCAAAAGCTATTGAAACAAAACCTTAGCCATTTTAGATTCTACTGGCACGATAATATTACCGGTCCCAATCCGACGTCGATAAATATCATCAACCCTAATATAAGCAGTCAAACCGGCTTCGGAATGGTCAGCATGATCGACAACGCACTAACCCTAGGGCCGAGTTTGACATCCAAGGAAGTTGGAAGGGCACAAGGATTATATGCAGGGGCTTCGCTAAGCAATATTAGTCTTCTAATGCTGATGAACTTTGTTTTCAATACCGGAAAGTATAACGGCAGCTCGATCACGATAATGGGAAGAAACTCCGTACTCGATAAGGTAAGAGAGATGCCTCTGGTAGGAGGAAGTGGGCTTTTTCGGTTCGCCCGTGGCTACGCACAAGCCCAAACATACTCGTATAATAACAATACTGGAGATGCCGTTGTTCAGTATGATGTTTATGTGATGCATTATTCATGACTTAATTAAATTCCTAGTTTCTTGTTACAAAACTTTACAATTTACATGAAGCTTTTATAGCTGCCTACAAATAAAAGTTTTAGGGATTAAGAATGGCTGGGACCGTTTATTTTGATCAATAATGGCTTGGGTGAGTAGTTTCTGTCAATGAATTTATTTGCTTGTAGTGGTTTCTTCTTCTTTTTGAGATTAATGGCATCTTTTAAAATCATGAAATAAATTGTTATTTTTTTCTTTTTATTAGTTTGTTTCGGATACATATCATTAAATGACTTCGAGATTTATTGTAAATAGTTCTGAAAAACGGATCACCAAAATTTTATACCAATATATCATCATAGTATAAAAGTCAATACATTATAGTGAAAAATCAATATATCATGTTACCAATACATCAATACATCATAATATAAAATCAATACATTAGAGATTTATGAAAAATAAATACTTTTACATAAAAATCAATAAATTAAAATATCGGGTCAGATGACTTAACGGCTCATTACCCGTCAATACGGCATAAGGGAATTGTTTGCCCAAAATATTAACACGTGGATCTGGCATAATTTCATACAAGGCTGCCCATATTTTCAATCTACTTGACTTATTGTGAGACTGTAAAGACGAATTTAGTCTGTTCATGTCAGAAAGCACACAAAGATTTTTCTATATGTACCATTAGAATATGTTGAATTATATAGAGACTTCATTGTAATAGTCGTCCAATCAAAATGGTTGTTGAGGCGTCCGCTCATATTTTTTTGCTTTTTTTTAGACTATAATGGAAAGATGATTCTATCTCCCTATACTTTTTAGTAATTTTATCCATCTATTGTTATTATATTACAATATTGATTTCCGATTTTGGATTGGTTACCGTGACAACCCAAAAGTTATTTATATGTTAGACTAAGATATATCAACTACTAACAACAACAGATCTCAATGAAATGTCACGATCCATCAGATTATCTCTTCAACATGCACGATTCTCTGATTCAGAAAATCATCGTATTTTCTGCATCAATTTCCTATTCCAGTTTTAATTCTATTTATTATTCTAATGTGTGAATGATTAGTACATGTAAAATGTAAATGCATAGTGAATAATTCTATTTAATAAATAGTGTTTTTCCAATAAATTTTGGAATAACAAATGGGAATCACTAATAAATAGATTTATATAAAAAGATTCTTATTTTTAAATATAGCAATATGTCATTCACTGATAAAATTAAAATATATTAGAATACATTGATATAATATTGTTCATGCAATATAGTGAGTTCCATAACAAATAGAATATTAAAAGTGGAGCATAATATCTCATGCCTTGTTAGTGTTTTAAACCCCTAAAGAGTAATATTCGGTGGGGGCTCTTCCTAATCTTCCAACCTTCTTCATCAAATAGGAATCATATCTGCCACTTTTGACAAAAAAAAAAAAGAAAAAGAAAAAAGGTGTAGTTAGGGCTTTCAATTTTCGGGCGGCCTGCCCAAATGTTTGGGCAGGGCTTGGCTTTTGAAATAGTGGCCCGATGGACAGGGCATTTCGATCTGGCCTAATGGCCCAACCTACATAAGGCACGATACATTTTCTAGGTAAATTAAATAAATACTGTCACTGTCCCGTTCTATCTTTCGAAATTGAAATGACTATTTTTTTATTCAAATTGTCGTAATCATTGAAAATTTTAAATAAAATATATTTTAAAATTTTAAATAAAAATAATAAATAAAAAAACATGACGTAAAACTATCATTTATCGTAGAAATGGCGTCAACAATAGTCATATTTGTGTATTATGATTTTTACAAAATCGATTTTTTTTTTCAAATTTACCACGGGAGGGACGCTGATAGCATGTCAAATTAAATAAATAAAAGGAAGTAATTGAAAATTTCAAACAAAATATATTTTAAAATTTTAAATAAAAATTATAAATAAAAGAAATCTCGCGTATAATGGTATTTTGTTGTATCGTATTTTATAATTCTAAATAAAGATAATAAATAAAAGACACATATCCGTAAAACTAAGCGCATTATGGTATTTTATTGTATTATCTCCCGTAAAAATTTCATCAATTATTTTGTGTACTTTGGTATTTACAAATTGAGCCAGGACGCTGTTGCCACCGGCATCTCAGAATTAGATTATTATTTTTTTTACAGCTTGACTCCGGGACGCTGGTGGCAACAGCGTCCTAGATAATTATTAGTTTTTTTTTAATTTGGCCCATAATTCCCAAAATTGATTAAAACAGTCCGGTACAGTTATCAAACGCGTTCCACTTTGAATTTTATTTATTTATTTAGGGGAACGCTGTTACCAAAAGCATCCCAATCTTTTTTTTTTTTTTTTTTCTTTTGTTACACTTATTGTCAATTTCTAAATAAATTTATATTATTTATTTAATTTTTTTTGGCACAAAATACCAAAACTGGTTTTTGTACTCGTTGGTTTTTAACCGAAAAATCAATGAACACTATATTAAATAATTGTGAACAATTAGTAATAAATAAATGAACGTCAATTTAAAAACAATGAAACATCAATATAATTGGTTATTCAACCAATTATAAAAAAAAAAAAAAAAGGACACGCATCCAACACGTGTCGGAGGCGTATCGGGTGCGTGTCATGTCCACGGAGTGTCCGACTCACCTACAGGGTCAAAAATAGAGTATCCGTGCATTATAGGTCTTCAACCTCCAAAAATCTTACTAATGTCTCTTCTAGAAAATGATCCAAAAGCCATCACATGAGTGTCTAGAACTAATTTCTCTTCTAGAAAATGATCCAAAAGTCTTGACCCGAGTCACTCTTCTAGAAAATGGCATGGTCTCTAAGTTGCATCGACACGAATATGGAGACATTCTTATTTTTAAAAATATAGGCCATGACATGTTTCGAACAAGTTTATAATATAAATAATTATTAATATATTTATTTTCTATAAATATTAAATTGCAATAATTTTTTATTTTCAATTAGTTATCTAAAATAATTACAAACTCATTCACAATAATTAATAAAATGTAAAAATAAATAAAAACTTTGAAAAATAATTTGAAAAAACATGTCGGGGTCGTGTCCCCGCATGTCCCACCATGTCCGAGCCGTAGCCTAGGCATGTGCGAGTTGTGTCCCATGTCAAAAATTAAAATAAAAAGAAAAAAATAGGACCCGCATCCAACGCGTGTCGGGCGCGTATTGTGTCCACGGAATGTTGGTTCTCCTACGGAATAAAAAACAGAGTACGTTCATCATAGGTGATGATTGGTTCAATCACAATTCGGTGGTTGACATAGAAAAGTAGATATTTAAGAAAATTGACAGTGAGCCAATTTGCGATGCTCTCAGAATACGGAGTTTCGAAAAATAGGATAAATTTAATTTTAAATTTATTATATTGCCATATTTTATAAAAATATGTGATATTAGTTATCATTGAAAAACAACCATTAACTTGGAAATTGACCAATTCATAAAAAAAAAAAAAAAAATTCAAAAAAAGTTTTATCGTATGTTTTTATTGACATGGACTGATTTAAATTTTTTTTTCCTGAATTCTAAATATTAAATTGGATACAAAAACTTTGGTAAGACAAAAACATTGGTAAAAATTCATTTGATCTATTATATTGACAACAATAAAAAAAAAATAATAAAAATACGTGATATTGGTAATCATCAAACCACATCTGTTAAACTGGCCGTTTCACAAAAGAATCAATGATAAATATAAAATATTAAAAGAATCTTTAAAAAAATTATAAAACAAAGAATCTTAAAATCCTTTAAAAATTAGTAAAAATAATCTTGATTAATAAAAAATAATCAAAGATAAATATATGAACATAGAATGAATCTTAAAAAAAAAAAAAGAAGGAAATTTATGAAAAAATCTTCTATTTTTAATATAAAATTTTATACTTATTTTATTATTTTTTAAGATTTATTTTATATTTTTATATTTATCTCTAATTGTATTAGTTAAATCTTTATTAATAATTATTTTTTCATATAAATCTCTATATTTATTTTATAATATTTTATTATTTATCTCTGATTTTATTGATTAAAATTTTAATTAATTAGATTAAATGAAAAATAAAAAAAAGGAAAAGAAAAGGGAAAGCAAAATAGACTTTTGTCTTCAATTTAATGTTTATGATTATAGAAAATGATAAGAAAATATAGACTCACGCCACGTAAGGAAAAAACCTCGATCGGACTTTTTTTTTAAATCTTTTTTGACGAATTGACCAATTTAACAAGCATGGTTTGACGATGATCCATGTCACGTACATTTTGCGGAATGTGGTCAATATAATGGATCAAAATAAAATTTATTTTCTTGAGTTTCTTCTCAGCAGAAAAAACTGATTGTTTTTTTATTTTATTTTTTGATGAATTTAACAACTTAGCATACATTATTTGATGTGACCAATATCACGTCTTTTATTTCTTTTGGGAACGTGATCAATATAAAAATGCAGTTGTCTAAGACTTACAAACTGAAATTGCACGGAATATTTTTCTTCTATTTATTACCTTATTTGTTTATTTTGGGTTGTATTGATATATATATATATATATATATATATATATATATATATATATATATATATATATATATATATATATATATATATATATATATATATATATATATATATATATATATATATATATATATATATATATATATATATATATATATATATATATATATATATATATATATATATATATATATATATATATATATATATATATATATATATATATATATATATATATATATATATATATATATATATATATATATATATATATATATATATATATATATATATATATATATATATATATATATATATATATATATATATATATATATATATATATATATATATATATATATATATATATATATATATATATATATATATATATATATATATATATATATATATATATATATATATATATATATATATATATATATATATATATATATATATATATATATATATATATATATATATATATATATATATATATATATATATATATATATATATATATATATATATATATATATATATATATATATATATATATATATATATATATATATATATATATATATATATATATATATATATATATATATATATATATATATATATATATATATATATATATATATATATATATATATATATATATATATATATATATATATATATATATATATATATATATATATATATATATATATATATATATATATATATATATATATATATATATATATATATATATATATATATATATATATATATATATATATATATATATATATATATATATATATATATATATATATATATATATATATATATATATATATATATATATATATATATATATATATATATATATATATATATATATATATATATATATATATATATATATATATATATATATATATATATATATATATATATATATATATATATATATATATATATATATATATATATATATATATATATATATATATATATATATATATATATATATATATATATATATATATATATATATATATATATATATATATATATATATATATATATATATATATATATATATATATATATATATATATATATATATATATATATATATATATATATATATATATATATATATATATATATATATATATATATATATATATATATATATATATATATATATATATATATATATATATATATATATATATATATATATATATATATATATATATATATATATATATATATATATATATATATATATATATATATATATATATATATATATATATATATATATATATATATATATATATATATATATATATATATATATATATATATATATATATATATATATATATATATATATATATATATATATATATATATATATATATATATATATATATATATATATATATATATATATATATATATATATATATATATATATATATATATATATATATATATATATATATATATATATATATATATATATATATATATATATATATATATATATATATATATATATATATATATATATATATATATATATATATATATATATATATATATATATATATATATATATATATATATATATATATATATATATATATATATATATATATATATATATATATATATATATATATATATATATATATATATATATATATATATATATATATATATATATATATATATATATATATATATATATATATATATATATATATATATATATATATATATATATATATATATATATATATATATATATATATATATATATATATATATATATATATATATATATATATATATATATATATATATATATATATATATATATATATATATATATATATATATATATATATATATATATATATATATATATATATATATATATATATATATATATATATATATATATATATATATATATATATATATATATATATATATATATATATATATATATATATATATATATATATATATATATATATATATATATATATATATATATATATATATATATATATATATATATATATATATATATATATATATATATATATATATATATATATATATATATATATATATATATATATATATATATATATATATATATATATATATATATATATATATATATATATATATATATATATATATATATATATATATATATATATATATATATATATATATATATATATATATATATATATATATATATATATATATATATATATATATATATATATATATATATATATATATATATATATATATATATATATATATATATATATATATATATATATATATATATATATATATATATATATATATATATATATATATATATATATATATATATATATATATATATATATATATATATATATATATATATATATATATATATATATATATATATATATATATATATATATATATATATATATATATATATATATATATATATATATATATATATATATATATATATATATATATATATATATATATATATATATATATATATATATATATATATATATATATATATATATATATATATATATATATATATATATATATATATATATATATATATATATATATATATATATATATATATATATATATATATATATATATATATATATATATATATATATATATATATATATATATATATATATATATATATATATATATATATATATATATATATATATATATATATATATATATATATATATATATATATATATATATATATATATATATATATATATATATATATATATATATATATATATATATATATATATATATATATATATATATATATATATATATATATATATATATATATATATATATATATATATATATATATATATATATATATATATATATATATATATATATATATATATATATATATATATATATATATATATATATATATATATATATATATATATATATATATATATATATATATATATATATATATATATATATATATATATATATATATATATATATATATATATATATATATATATATATATATATATATATATATATATATATATATATATATATATATATATATATATATATATATATATATATATATATATATATATATATATATATATATATATATATATATATATATATATATATATATATATATATATATATATATATATATATATATATATATATATATATATATATATATATATATATATATATATATATATATATATATATATATATATATATATATATATATATATATATATATATATATATATATATATATATATATATATATATATATATATATATATATATATATATATATATATATATATATATATATATATATATATATATATATATATATATATATATATATATATATATATATATATATATATATATATATATATATATATATATATATATATATATATATATATATATATATATATATATATATATATATATATATATATATATATATATATATATATATATATATATATATATATATATATATATATATATATATATATATATATATATATATATATATATATATATATATATATATATATATATATATATATATATATATATATATATATATATATATATATATATATATATATATATATATATATATATATATATATATATATATATATATATATATATATATATATATATATATATATATATATATATATATATATATATATATATATATATATATATATATATATATATATATATATATATATATATATATATATATATATATATATATATATATATATATATATATATATATATATATATATATATATATATATATATATATATATATATATATATATATATATATATATATATATATATATATATATATATATATATATATATATATATATATATATATATATATATATATATATATATATATATATATATATATATATATATATATATATATATATATATATATATATATATATATATATATATATATATATATATATATATATATATATATATATATATATATATATATATATATATATATATATATATATATATATATATATATATATATATATATATATATATATATATATATATATATATATATATATATATATATATATATATATATATATATATATATATATATATATATATATATATATATATATATATATATATATATATATATATATATATATATATATATATATATATATATATATATATATATATATATATATATATATATATATATATATATATATATATATATATATATATATATATATATATATATATATATATATATATATATATATATATATATATATATATATATATATATATATATATATATATATATATATATATATATATATATATATATATATATATATATATATATATATATATATATATATATATATATATATATATATATATATATATATATATATATATATATATATATATATATATATATATATATATATATATATATATATATATATATATATATATATATATATATATATATATATATATATATATATATATATATATATATATATATATATATATATATATATATATATATATATATATATATATATATATATATATATATATATATATATATATATATATATATATATATATATATATATATATATATATATATATATATATATATATATATATATATATATATATATATATATATATATATATATATATATATATATATATATATATATATATATATATATATATATATATATATATATATATATATATATATATATATATATATATATATATATATATATATATATATATATATATATATATATATATATATATATATATATATATATATATATATATATATATATATATATATATATATATATATATATATATATATATATATATATATATATATATATATATATATATATATATATATATATATATATATATATATATATATATATATATATATATATATATATATATATATATATATATATATATATATATATATATATATATATATATATATATATATATATATATATATATATATATATATATATATATATATATATATATATATATATATATATATATATATATATATATATATATATATATATATATATATATATATATATATATATATATATATATATATATATATATATATATATATATATATATATATATATATATATATATATATATATATATATATATATATATATATATATATATATATATATATATATATATATATATATATATATATATATATATATATATATATATATATATATATATATATATATATATATATATATATATATATATATATATATATATATATATATATATATATATATATATATATATATATATATATATATATATATATATATATATATATATATATATATATATATATATATATATATATATATATATATATATATATATATATATATATATATATATATATATATATATATATATATATATATATATATATATATATATATATATATATATATATATATATATATATATATATATATATATATATATATATATATATATATATATATATATATATATATATATATATATATATATATATATATATATATATATATATATATATATATATATATATATATATATATATATATATATATATATATATATATATATATATATATATATATATATATATATATATATATATATATATATATATATATATATATATATATATATATATATATATATATATATATATATATATATATATATATATATATATATATATATATATATATATATATATATATATATATATATATATATATATATATATATATATATATATATATATATATATATATATATATATATATATATATATATATATATATATATATATATATATATATATATATATATATATATATATATATATATATATATATATATATATATATATATATATATATATATATATATATATATATATATATATATATATATATATATATATATATATATATATATATATATATATATATATATATATATATATATATATATATATATATATATATATATATATATATATATATATATATATATATATATATATATATATATATATATATATATATATATATATATATATATATATATATATATATATATATATATATATATATATATATATATATATATATATATATATATATATATATATATATATATATATATATATATATATATATATATATATATATATATATATATATATATATATATATATATATATATATATATATATATATATATATATATATATATATATATATATATATATATATATATATATATATATATATATATATATATATATATATATATATATATATATATATATATATATATATATATATATATATATATATATATATATATATATATATATATATATATATATATATATATATATATATATATATATATATATATATATATATATATATATATATATATATATATATATATATATATATATATATATATATATATATATATATATATATATATATATATATATATATATATATATATATATATATATATATATATATATATATATATATATATATATATATATATATATATATATATATATATATATATATATATATATATATATATATATATATATATATATATATATATATATATATATATATATATATATATATATATATATATATATATATATATATATATATATATATATATATATATATATATATATATATATATATATATATATATATATATATATATATATATATATATATATATATATATATATATATATATATATATATATATATATATATATATATATATATATATATATATATATATATATATATATATATATATATATATATATATATATATATATATATATATATATATATATATATATATATATATATATATATATATATATATATATATATATATATATATATATATATATATATATATATATATATATATATATATATATATATATATATATATATATATATATATATATATATATATATATATATATATATATATATATATATATATATATATATATATATATATATATATATATATATATATATATATATATATATATATATATATATATATATATATATATATATATATATATATATATATATATATATATATATATATATATATATATATATATATATATATATATATATATATATATATATATATATATATATATATATATATATATATATATATATATATATATATATATATATATATATATATATATATATATATATATATATATATATATATATATATATATATATATATATATATATATATATATATATATATATATATATATATATATATATATATATATATATATATATATATATATATATATATATATATATATATATATATATATATATATATATATATATATATATATATATATATATATATATATATATATATATATATATATATATATATATATATATATATATATATATATATATATATATATATATATATATATATATATATATATATATATATATATATATATATATATATATATATATATATATATATATATATATATATATATATATATATATATATATATATATATATATATATATATATATATATATATATATATATATATATATATATATATATATATATATATATATATATATATATATATATATATATATATATATATATATATATATATATATATATATATATATATATATATATATATATATATATATATATATATATATATATATATATATATATATATATATATATATATATATATATATATATATATATATATATATATATATATATATATATATATATATATATATATATATATATATATATATATATATATATATATATATATATATATATATATATATATATATATATATATATATATATATATATATATATATATATATATATATATATATATATATATATATATATATATATATATATATATATATATATATATATATATATATATATATATATATATATATATATATATATATATATATATATATATATATATATATATATATATATATATATATATATATATATATATATATATATATATATATATATATATATATATATATATATATATATATATATATATATATATATATATATATATATATATATATATATATATATATATATATATATATATATATATATATATATATATATATATATATATATATATATATATATATATATATATATATATATATATATATATATATATATATATATATATATATATATATATATATATATATATATATATATATATATATATATATATATATATATATATATATATATATATATATATATATATATATATATATATATATATATATATATATATATATATATATATATATATATATATATATATATATATATATATATATATATATATATATATATATATATATATATATATATATATATATATATATATATATATATATATATATATATATATATATATATATATATATATATATATATATATATATATATATATATATATATATATATATATATATATATATATATATATATATATATATATATATATATATATATATATATATATATATATATATATATATATATATATATATATATATATATATATATATATATATATATATATATATATATATATATATATATATATATATATATATATATATATATATATATATATATATATATATATATATATATATATATATATATATATATATATATATATATATATATATATATATATATATATATATATATATATATATATATATATATATATATATATATATATATATATATATATATATATATATATATATATATATATATATATATATATATATATATATATATATATATATATATATATATATATATATATATATATATATATATATATATATATATATATATATATATATATATATATATATATATATATATATATATATATATATATATATATATATATATATATATATATATATATATATATATATATATATATATATATATATATATATATATATATATATATATATATATATATATATATATATATATATATATATATATATATATATATATATATATATATATATATATATATATATATATATATATATATATATATATATATATATATATATATATATATATATATATATATATATATATATATATATATATATATATATATATATATATATATATATATATATATATATATATATATATATATATATATATATATATATATATATATATATATATATATATATATATATATATATATATATATATATATATATATATATATATATATATATATATATATATATATATATATATATATATATATATATATATATATATATATATATATATATATATATATATATATATATATATATATATATATATATATATATATATATATATATATATATATATATATATATATATATATATATATATATATATATATATATATATATATATATATATATATATATATATATATATATATATATATATATATATATATATATATATATATATATATATATATATATATATATATATATATATATATATATATATATATATATATATATATATATATATATATATATATATATATATATATATATATATATATATATATATATATATATATATATATATATATATATATATATATATATATATATATATATATATATATATATATATATATATATATATATATATATATATATATATATATATATATATATATATATATATATATATATATATATATATATATATATATATATATATATATATATATATATATATATATATATATATATATATATATATATATATATATATATATATATATATATATATATATATATATATATATATATATATATATATATATATATATATATATATATATATATATATATATATATATATATATATATATATATATATATATATATATATATATATATATATATATATATATATATATATATATATATATATATATATATATATATATATATATATATATATATATATATATATATATATATATATATATATATATATATATATATATATATATATATATATATATATATATATATATATATATATATATATATATATATATATATATATATATATATATATATATATATATATATATATATATATATATATATATATATATATATATATATATATATATATATATATATATATATATATATATATATATATATATATATATATATATATATATATATATATATATATATATATATATATATATATATATATATATATATATATATATATATATATATATATATATATATATATATATATATATATATATATATATATATATATATATATATATATATATATATATATATATATATATATATATATATATATATATATATATATATATATATATATATATATATATATATATATATATATATATATATATATATATATATATATATATATATATATATATATATATATATATATATATATATATATATATATATATATATATATATATATATATATATATATATATATATATATATATATATATATATATATATATATATATATATATATATATATATATATATATATATATATATATATATATATATATATATATATATATATATATATATATATATATATATATATATATATATATATATATATATATATATATATATATATATATATATATATATATATATATATATATATATATATATATATATATATATATATATATATATATATATATATATATATATATATATATATATATATATATATATATATATATATATATATATATATATATATATATATATATATATATATATATATATATATATATATATATATATATATATATTCAGGTTATAAAGTATTTTCTTTAACGTACTATTTTTAATATTATTTAGTAAAATACAATTTAGAGCTTCACTTTGACAGCAAGGAGAAAGATTACGAAAGACGCGATAACAAACCCTTCATTTTTTACAAGGACTCTTGTGATTGATTTGAATTAATATATGTAGAAATCCATTAATCGGACACTTTTTGAACGAAACGCTAGCATTGCCTAGGTTAGGTTAAATGTTGGGTCTACACAAATGACTAATTGTAGGGCGGAATTCTAGGTTTGTGGAGGCCATTAATAATTTGTTTTAATAATATAAAAGAAAAGAAAATATAAAAAATGGAATAAATGAACGAATTTTTTTAAAAAATAAAGGTAAATAAAAAAAAGGGGGCCTATAGGGATCGAAAAATTTTGTTCAAAAAAGGGCAGAAAAAAAGAATTAAGAGGCTATTAATAGAGATCATATTCTTTCTCAAAAAATAAAAGGAAAGAGAAAAAGAAACAAGGGATATGGGATTTGAATGCTTTGCAAAACAAAATAAAATGAAAGAAAAAAAAGCTTAAAAAAATTAAGGGTGGTGGGGTTTGAATCCAGACATTTTGACAATAAAAAAGGGGCACTAACCACTACACCAACTTAAGCACATTTAAATTTGGGGACGCCGTTTATAATTATACAAACTAAATCAAATAATCACATATGGTAGTATGAATTTTGAAAATCTTTGGGGAGGCCGTGGCCCCCCACACTAAGCTATAGATCCGCCCCTGACTAATTGGTAATGCTCTTTACTTTTTCTAACAGAAATGAGGCTTTTGATTTTCCACATTCAACATTTCAGGAAGTTCGTAACACGTCAGTCTTATTTATGTATATATACACCCACTTAGGGGACCACATTTACACATCCACTATAGCAACACCATGGCTAATACCCTTCTAAATTTGTCATTCTTTTGTATCTCCATCTTTTTATCTTCCATCATCTACCAAGCCAACGCCGAATCACGCGATGACTTGCCAGATGACCTTTCGGTCAAACTCAATCATAAACATCATAAGCTAACGAAACAAAAACTTAGCGAATTTCATGTGTATTGGCACGACATTTTTAGTGGTAGCCATCCTACAGCGGTAACTATCATCAAATCACCCACAGGAGGCGTCTTCAGAATGTTTAACATGATAGACAACGCACTTGTTGGAATAGTTACAAATATTCGAGCACAAAACTGGAAAAAGAAATATATAACAGAAAGCAAAAATAATGTCGAGTCGAGATTAAATCTCTGTCCGCAAGACGAAATAGCCCTGGTAGTGCCCTTCGGTTTTGGCTATTCGTCTCCAAAGATGAAACGACTTCGTCTCTGGTATTACAGCACCGTAAATACCAGAGCTCCGGRGAACTGGATAGAAAATGGTCTGAGRTACGTAAGAAATAAAAATGCAGAAATATGTGAATGCAGTATGCTGGGAGTTCTCTGCTTTTTCAGGTTATTTCTCGTGTATGGAAAGTCGCTGGAGAATGCAGGAGTCTCACCCTTATATAGGGGTTCAGATTAGGGTTACAGCAGCTGCCAATTAAGACGACCTTAATGGCGTTCAAACAGTCAGTTTTATCTGACATGAACCTGGACGAGTTCAGCYTGCAGATACGTCTGCTGTTTGAATTTCAAAAGTTGAAACCGTCTGACTGGTCAAGAGCCAGCCGTTACGTAACGGTCAGGTGCGTGAAGGTTCAAAAATGAAACCAGGGTTGAGTCAGAACCCGAATCCCATACGGACCGGGTCCGGGTCCGGGACCGGGCTCGGGCTCGGCTCCGCCGAAGGCGGACTGGCGAACCCAAGTCCAAGAGCCCGCGTGAACTTCGTTTACACAAAGCTCACAACACTCTCTGGCCCACTCGATGTACATTAAAGAAATGTAATCATTTTTAAACTCTCTTCCACATTGACTAACATTCAATGTGGGATAACCGATAAAGCATTAAAGCAAACCGTTCAACTTCCAAGTATCATTTCTCACTCACCAATAAATGGATTTGAGAAATTCAAAATGCTACGATTATTTACACGACACGTAGAATAATCCTATACAATTCACTAACTCTAGAGCCCAACTTGACGTCCAAGGTGGTCGGAAGGGCACAAGGGTTTTACGCAGGGGAGGCGCAAAGAGAGGTTAGCGCGCTAATGGTCATGAACTTTGTTTTCATGGATGGAGAGTACAATGGCAGCACCATCTCGATATTAGGAAGGAATCACGTACTCAGCCCGGTAAGAGAGATGCCCGTGATTGGAGGGACCGGGCTTTTCCGACTCGCTCGTGGCTACGTTGAGGCCCGAACACAAATGGTGAATATGCAGACCGGAGATGCGACCGTTAAGTATAATGTTTATGTGATGCATTATTGGGTTAATTATTTCCTAGTTCCTTTGTTACAAGACTTTACATAAAGCAACTTATAGCTGTCTAGAAATAAAATAAATAAATAAATTATTAGAGTTGCAAAATGCTGATTATTGCTGGGATATTTGGGACCCTTTCTCCTATAAAGGAATTGTTGCTTGTACTTTTTTAAAACAATGATTGTTTGTTCTTATTGTGAGACTATATGTCATGAAATAATTTAATGATAGAATCGTAAATTAATCGTGGAATGAGATAAGGTTTCATCCAACGAAAGTGGGCAATTACGGATTTCACCCATGCGAATTTATTATTTTTAAAGAAATAGATTCTTAAATCTCAATAAATATGCCATATTATTATTCAAGTACCGAGTTTCTTACATCTAATAAAATTTGTTTGCTCTAAAAAAAGGAAATGGCTTAAAATAAAAATTACTAGACTACATGTCTTTTATAACAGAATTATTGAGGGAATTTCAGTTTTGGTGTTGCTCGCGAAGAGTTTTTATTAACGTCTCAATTGACATATGTCACACAATAATTGAGTTTATTTTTTAACACCCACCTAACCTCCTATGTATTTAGGATTCAAATCAATAATTGATTATTACATATTATATAATTGGCATATTAATAAAAATCATTCAGGGGCAAGCATGATTGCTTTCAGCTGACACATACTAAGCCCATTAAACAATAATTACGAATTAAATCAAATGTTGTTTAACAATACCATTTTAAAAGGAAATAAGAAGTTGTTGAACAATTGGTAATTTTTAATTGGAGTGGTGTTTGCGGGCTGGATCACACCCTTCTTGTTTATTTAGCTAATAATTTATTTGACACAATATCATTTAGCAGGGGTGTGTAAATAAAAATTGATGGGACCGGAAATTCAGACCAGACCAGTGATAATTCGATCCGATTTATGATTCTTAAAAATTGAAATTTTCAAGTTTCAATCCATATACTCGTAAATTTCCATTCTGGATTGAATGGAAGGGTTTTCCTTTTTTTAAATTGTATATCATTTTTAAAGAAATAATATTGTTGGTTATTTATAATTATATTATAACATTAATAATAATAATAAATGATATGTTGCTACAATTTAATATTATATGTACACCCCTAACATTTACTGATTATCTGAAACTGGAGGCAATAGTTGGGCCTATCTCATCAACCGATTTGGGGTATGGAATGGACAATATATACACCCCTAACACTTACTAAAGATCGGAAACTAGGGGCAATATTTGGGCCTGTCTCATCAACCGATTTGGGCTTTTGTCGTGAGAAGTTTGTTTTGCATCACACGCGACTACTAAAGTGCATACGAAGTTGAATTGTGTGAAAGTTGAATTATATTTTCAACATAATAAAAATTAAAAAAGATGTGAACTATGTGGAAAATAATTTGTCAACATTTCCCCAAATAAAATGTTTGACGGAAAGAATTTCGACTATGCAACTTATGCTTGGATACCATTTATATTTCATTCCGCAACAAAATTTATTATTATTTTTTTTCTAAAATTAATTTTCTAACAAAACCTTCATAAAATACATCAAACTCTTTCTCCAATCACATTTACACACTTTTCAAAATAGAACAAATTATTATTACACATTTTACACAAATTATGTTTATTATGTCCACTAACAAATTTATAAATACGAACCATATCCGTTCATTTATACCATTTATGAGTGTGTATATATACACGTCAGTTTAAATCATTATATTCTATCTTATATTCACTCACACTTAAAATTTAACCATTTACTTCAAAAAAAACCATTGTAAAAAATTGTCAAACCATTTACTTTTTTAAAAAACAAAAATTGTCAAAAGTTCTTTTTAATCATGTCCGTGCTCAGCTCTAATTATATCTTAAAATTACACTTTATCTAACTTGTTAGAGTAATTCCCCACTGCTGCCTCCCGTAGGAGTCTGGGCCGTATTAGTTGGATTGTAATCATAAGATATGATTATATAAAGAAATCTAAAGAACTAGGAACAACACAAAAAACTAATATACCTGTGTTTCAATTTCACCCCAATTTTCAAACACCCAACAAATTACAGGGAGAAATTCATGAAATTGTTATGATCAGATGTTCAATCGTGTTTCTAAAAAAACAGGTCACGGTGATTGTAAAAATAAAATTAGAGATCGATGGTTTGACTCATGAGAAAATCGAATTGGAGATCGAGGATTGGACCTGTGAGAAAATTGGATGCTGTTAACACGATCGAGGAATTGACTGTGGCTAATAAAATTATCGACCAGTTGAAACTGAAAAAATAACTAGAATCTGATAAGTTAGATAAAGTATGAATCTGATCAGTTAGATAAAGTGTACAAAGTCGGGCTTTTTATGAAGGTTTGGTGTTTAGTTTTTTTTTTTTCTTCAAATCTAGTTTAATGGTTGATTTGGATAAGTTTTCTTATAAAAACATGATTTTATGAACTTTTTAAATTTAAGTATTGTGTTTTATTTATATAGAGATATTATCACTTTTTTGCATTAAATAATCACATTATCACTAAAACCTATCACTTTTACTAAGAATTTAAAAAATTATAGCATAATCAGTAATTACACTTAAAATATAATAATGTCACCAATCAAACATGTGTATCAAAACTTAAATATTAATTAAAAACAACTTATTATTTTTTATTTGAGTAATTAAATTATAGTAAATGACGTGCGAAAGCCGTCGATAAAAGTAAATTATTATTATTTTTAGATGAGAGGTAGAGGTCGTGGGCGTTCTTCTCTACGCCCATCTTCGGGCCGTCCTTCACTTGGTTCATCATCATCGTCTCATCGTCAGATAGACGATGAATACAATGATATGATGGACTTATCGGGAGCGACCCCGCCGATGGTTCCAGCGACCCCGCCGACGGTTTCAGCCAGCCCGACGTCACTCATGCCACGAGGTAAGTAATTTACTTTAATTCTTCTAAGTAATAAACTCTTTACTTCCATATATTGCCCCAATAAACTCTATATTTTACCAGGATACGCAGTGACTCGTCGAAGTTACCGACTACCTTTGGGAGATCCACGAGACTCGTATACACCCCGATGGGTGGAAGTAAGAGTGTATTCCTCATTCTCATCGTCAGTTGTGGTGGCCCGAGTTCTTGGTAATTAACTAATATTATTTTTGAAAATTATTATGTATAATTTTTATTAATCAATTTGTGTTTCTCTTGTTTTGTTATATTGTATTTTGCAGAAGCGCTGTTATTGGGATCCGAGTGTATATTATGAGGTGGTCGTACAGAAGAATTTCTACAGTTCTATGGCCGGCTCATATCGCAGCCGTCTCAACGAATGGAAGAAGGCATGGAAAAAGGAGGGGAAGGTGGCCACGTGCATTGGAGAGCAAATTTGGAGGAGATACTTGGTGGAGTTCGAGAACCCAGAGAATAAGAAGGAGTCGGAGCAGGCGAGCAAAAACAGGCTAAGTGAGCCCAGCGGACCTGGCACTAGGATTGCCAAGTACAGAGGAGGGTCTCGCACTGCGATTGGTCATGCACGTCATCTTCTAAGTCATTTTAAAATATATTTGTAAATTTAAATCGTAAGTAATTAATTATTTTATAATTTAAAAATAATTGAAATATTGTATACAGCGCGAAGATTTGGGTAGGGAACCCAGTGCATTCGAGCTTTTCCTAACCATGCACCAGAAACTCGACGGCTCTTTCATTGGTACTCAATCGTAGCATATTTTTGTAAGTATTTCTTAGATGTAATTAATATAAATATATATCTTTCATTTTTAATCCTCGTAACGTAAATAATACATCAATCAAAATATTGCAGGAGGAGTATCAGAGAAATCTTGAGGAGGCTCGTACTACATCATCGGATCATGACTCCGTCGACGAGAACACGATTTATCTACAAATCATCCGGGTGAAGAAGGGTCGGCGGTTTGTCACTGGATGTTTAGGAACTCTTCTGGATTCGAAGAGTTCTAGAGGCGGTACCTCCTCTCCTGATAGCCGTGTCTTGGAGCTCCAGATGCAGATGGAGTTTTTGAAGAGTAAGGTCGAGGCGAGCGAGCTTGCACATCAGGAGCAGCTCCAGGCCATGCGTGAGGAGCATGCTCGTCAGATGCTACAAAATTAGGAGGCTCTTCGTGCCCATGTGATAAGGGAAGTCGCCGCAACGATGGCAGGGCAACGACGACGACGATCTTCTAATGCTCCTTCTGGTCTAGTTCATGTTTCTGCTCCTGCTGATGATGATGATGCGGCGATTTAGTTTACTTACGAATGAATATTATTTATATTTGGCACTTTATTTATATTTTATAAATTATACGATAAAATTATTAATTAATTTTATGTTTTGACTTTTATTTTTATATTTTTTTGGGAAAATACAAATTTACCGACGCCAAAAATGCTGAAGGGCCTAACCCGTCAGCATTTAACTGTTTTTTTAATAGTGATATATATTCTTTATTTTTTCAACTATAATATTAAATTATGATTACTTTCAAATAATTTAAGAAATTACAACAAGGTGATTAAAAAAATAATTTTTTACTTATAAACCTGTTGTTTTATTTATTTTTTTTATATATATATATATAAAATATATATATATATAATATATATATACCCCTATATACTAAACCAAAAGATTCATATCCTACATGTTTGCTTAGAAAGTTTTGGGCTGATATGTAATTTTATGGTGGTTCGTTTACTTGACGAATTTTGGAGGTTCAGAGACTTACTAAATATAAGAATTCTAATATCTACCTAATTTATTATATTTCCTTTTATTATATTTTGGCTAAATTAACTTTTTTTTTATATTTTTCTAATTTAATATTTTCATTGATTATATTTTATTTAATTTAATATTTTCTTTTATTCTTCTAATATGAATATATAAGAAGTCATATATAATTAGAAAAGAAATCCAATTTACTTATCTTAATTAAAAAATAAATTACATATAAGATAATATTAATTATAAGTTTTCTTAACTCTTTATTAATAATTTAAATAAGTTGTATTTAGATTAGAAGTTAAAATACTTTTATTCTTAGAAATTAAAATATATAATATAATTAAATTACGAGTTACTTGCAATAATCTAAGTATGTAACTAAATATTATTAACGAATTCAATTTAAATATAAAATATAATACGACACGAGTTGAAAATATGTCAGCTTTTGAATTTCTCTAAGTATATATTTACGAATTATTATAGAATTTAATTTAAATATTAATATAAAAATATTTAATATAATTAATCAATAGAAATTAGAGACGATTTGAGTGTGTAACAAGTTTTGAATTTATTAAGTATGTAAATATGAATTATTAACGAATTTAATATAAACATTAAAATAAAAAAATTATTTAACAATAAAAAATAATAGTTAATAAATAGCCATTAAACTTTTATACAAGACACGAGTTGAGAATACGATATTTTTGAAATTTTTTTTATTTTTAGATTTTAAAACTCAATAATGATCAGAAATATTTTTTTATATTTATATTTAGATAAATCTCGTGTAACACACGTGTGTTAAACGATAGTAAAGAAAGAAAAAGAAAAAGACAAACACAAATAGAAACAAAAAAGACGGAATAAGACATTAAAAAAATCAAAATGTGGAAGAAGAAGAAGAAAAAGTAAAACCACACACCATTTGCTTTGCAGAGGTGGGCCCCAGGCTATGATGCACGGACACTTCGTTTTTGACCCCCGGGACGAGTCGGACACGCGCCCGACACGTGTCGGACGCGTGTCCTATTTTTTATTTTTTTGAATTTTTGACAGGGGACACGGCTCGAACACGACACGGACACGGCGGAGCATAGGGGACACGGCACGGACACGGCCCCGACACGTTTTTTCATTTTTTTTATTTTTTTTTCAAAAAAAATATTTATTTTTAATTTTTTTAATTTAATATTGTTTTTTATTTTATTTGGGGTTTTATAAACTATTGTGAATGAGTTTGTAATTACTTTAGATGATTTATTAGAAATAAAAATTATTATAATTTAATATTTATAGGAAATAAATATATTAATAATTATTTATATAATAAACGTGTTCGAACCGTATCGTGTCCTATATTTTTAAAAATAAGCGTGTTCTCGTATTCGAATCGTGTCCGTATCGGTGCAACTTAGGCCCCAGGCCACCTAGTCGCACTCTTCTCTCTGGCACGTATAAGCATGCGCCCTCTTATTAGCTCTGGGCTGGGCCTGCCACCCACCCCTCTCCCTACTCTTTTTCTTCTTTTTTTCTTTCTTGTTTTTCTCTCCTTTCTTCTTCCCCTCCTTCCCCATATTCCCTTTCTCACGCCTAGGGGTGTAATCGAGCCGATTCGAGCCGAACACTGTCAGGCTCGAGCTCGAGTTCGACTGCAAAACTCGAAACTCGAGCTCGGCTCGAGCTCGAACGAGCTCAATTTTCTCAAACTCGAGCTCGGCTCGTTTGAAAACTCGACAAGCTCGAGCTCGAGCTCGGCTCGACTCGACTCGATTTACATAATATTAATTAAAAAAAACCTAAAAAGTATAAAATAAAATACTTAATATTAATTTTTATTATATATTTAGGGTATATATGTAAATAAGTGGGTATAATAAGGATAAAATGGTAAATCTAGTAAAGCTCGATTAGGCTCGTGAGCCTATTCGTTAAGTATTACTGAGCTCGAGTTCGAGTTCGGCTCGATTAACCTCGAGTCGATTTCGAGCTTTTCTCGAGTCGATCCCGAATAACTCACGAGCCGGCTCGGCTCACTTACACCCCTACTCACGCCCATCCCCTAACTCAACCTCCTCCCATTTATCAATCTCCTCCTCGACAAAATTCATAATTAAATATGTTCTTAGTTCTCACCACCCTTCAACTACCGAAATTTGTACAAGAATAAACACACTTTCTACTATTTATCGACACTTATGACCCACATTGAACTTTTATAAGCAACTTTCATCGATTAGCTCTTAATATAATCTCTATTATCAAGAATGGAAGTTTGGTGATAACAATCCTGTATTTTTAGGAGAAAAATCAAATAGTCCTCTAAATGTAGGTTCATTAGTCAATTAGTTTTAAGTTTAATTTTAAGCTAAATAGTCCCTTTTTTGTCAAATAACCCAAAAAATATGAATATATCACAATATCCTTACTATAAAAAAAAAAAATCAAAGTTAAATAATAATAATAATAATAATAGTAGTAGTAGTAATAATAATAATAATAATAATAATAATAATAATAATAATAATAATAATATATTACGCAGCAGGGTGGCTGCCGCTGCCACCGGCCGGTCGGAAAAATTTCCAGTGAGTTTTTTTTTTCTTTTTTGTCAATTTTAGGCCAAAAGTTTCTTAATAGTTATCCAAAAAGATCCGATCACCGGAATTTTTCTTTTACTATATGTTTGAAATTTCTTACTTAATGTTCAAAAACATATATGGTCACTGAAAATATTTCTTACTATATGTACTTCTTACTTGATGTTCAAAATATTCCTCCTTGATGATAAAACTTATTTACTTGATTGCAAAACTTTCTTGATTGATGTGCAAATGTTGTTATGTATATCTTACTTATTAAACACGATTTTTTTTGTCAATAATAAAAAGAAAGAAAGTCTTACTTTTAGCAAATTATTATTATGTATTTCTTATTTAATCCAATAATTATATAATTTATTAGTTTATAGTGAAATTTATAATTTTATATTCGAAAAGTAATAATTCTTTTTAATTTATATCCTATATATAATGAAAGTTTATTACTTTATGTTAGAAAGCGTAAGAAAAATTCTTATTTTATAGTGAAATTTCTTACTTTATTTCATAAAAATCAAGATATATTCTTATTTTTTTGTCCGAAATAAGAGAAATTCATACTTTATAGTGAAAACTTCATACTTTATATTCGAAAAAGTAAGAAAAATTCTTACTTAATGTTCGATAATTTATTACTTTATATTTCTTGTACCAAAATTTTTTTTTGGGGGCAAATATATATATATATATATATATATATATTTCGCCCGAAATTTTTTTCTGACGGGTGATCGCCAAAAAGATCTCCAGCGACGACGGCGACCGAAAAGTGGCCGACGGGCTGGCGGGGATGGAATGGGGTAGTGGCGGTGGTGGTGTTATTTATTTATATTATTATTTTAATAAGGGATAATATGTAATTGTATATTTAAGGTTCAACTATTTAATAATTTATAAATAAGAATTTCCAGAATGGAAGGAAACAAAATAAAAGAGAAAATTAAAGCTTGAGATGAAATATTTTTGGGCTGAGATTCTCTATACTTTATTTAGAAAGTTAGTAAATGAGAGAGAACATTCTTTTTTTGAAGAAGAATACAATTTAAGATTGTGAATTATTTATAAGATAAAAATATAATAATTTAAGTTAAATTAATATAAAAATAATAAAATAATAATTATAAATTATTGTTAGTTAGAGTTATATGAGCGAGGGAATAGTAAAATTTATGAAATTATTGATTGAATAATTTATTTTTTAAAATAAAATGAAATAATTGCTAAATAAACAAAGACAAGAGTAAGTGTAAAATATAATTTTTAAAATATTTCAAAAAAGTCTCAAAAATCTCCAAAAGCAAGTAAAACTCAAACTAAAACCATGGGTAATGACGGTCTTAAACATGCTTGCAAAGAAGCAAAATATGTATTGAGTGGAATAATCTCAGGACATTTTCTCTGCCATAAACATTATTATGTGTTATTAGATAGGATCATTTATATATAGCCACAATCAATCTAATGATGGGCATTAGAGCCGGCAATTTCAGGCCCGGTCCACGGGCCGGCCCGACCCAGCCCGATTTTAGACGGGCTTGGGCCTTAGAATACCAGGCCCAAAAAAATCGGACCGTTTTTGGCCCGGCCCAATAGGCCCGATTTGGCGGGCTGGCCCGGTCCGGCCCGGCTTGGCCCGCAGAAATACACTAAAAAACATATGATGGGCCGGGCTTGGGCCAACGAAATCAAGGCCCGATGGAATTTCGGCCCGACCCGGCCCGACCCAATTTTTGCCATTGGCCCGACGGGCTCGGGCCGGGCTGGCCCGGCCCGAGCCCATTGCCAGCTCTAATGGGCATCTTGAATAATAACACAAATGCTGGGGTCATGCATGATGTCAGTGAACCATACTTGAATAATTTGAATGAATTTTAAAATCAAGAAGATACAATGTCACCTTTTTTTTATTACCCGTATTTTTAGATTTCTTTATTTTTATATTTATACAAAATTTAAAAAATATCATTTATACCTTTTGTATCAAATTTATATCGCAATATCAAGAGTAAAAAAATGAAAAACTAAAAATTACTTGATATGACGAGAATGGTATCATTATAAATAAAATAATTAATATAGTTTACAATGAAATTTTTTTTTTTTTAAATCTAAATTGATTAATTTGTAATTTTTTTGGTACAATTAATTCAATTAATCCGACTAGTTAATTATTTTTCAAACATCCACGTAACACACAAATTTTGAACTAGTTTATATAATAACTCTACAATTTTTCTTGTGACATTAAAAATTGCTGTAAATCATTTTAAATATCTCCAGTTCAAATCCAATCACCACCAGAAATTATTTCCATTGGCGAACCTGAACATTGAGTAATTTGAATGAATTTTATGTAGAAATTCATGAATCCGTCACCTCTAGAAGATTAGTGAATAATCTCACTTTCAAATAAAGTGTGCATGTACCATTATTCTTTTTAAGTATTTGTAATCGTTTTTCAAGAAGCATGCTACAATATTTCATAATAGCAGAAGACTTTCACTTCCAATTTCAAAATTTTCAAAGCCAAATAAAGACAATAAAACCAAAATTTCAAAACGTAGCAAATTTACATCAAACTTGATCCACGAAACAATTCTTCATATTTAAAAGCACCAACCAAAACAATCAAACATCATTCAAATTAATTAGTTTCCTATATTTTGCGAGTGCGACTTTGTAACATAACTCTCTCTCCCTCTCTTTCTTTTCTCCAGCACATAAACTTAGTAACACAAAACAATTTTCCCCACCATCAACATCAATGGCTATTACCTTTCCAAGTTCATTAACCTTTTGTATTCTCATCATCTCCATCTTTCTATCTTCCGCTTTCCATCAAGTCATTGCCAGATCAAGCGGTGACTCGATGAAGCCAAATAGACAAAGATTCTTCCAGATTTGTTTCTTTTGGCATGACGTTGTTAGTGGTCGCAATCCTACATCAATAAACATCACCAAACCAGCCGTCACTCGAACTAGCTTCGGACAAATCAACATGATTGACAACCTACTAACCAAATGGGTGGATCCGAGATCCGAGGTCGTAGGAAGGGCACAAGGGTTGTACGCATTTGATTCACTACAAACGCGAAGCCTACTAATGACCATGAATATTGTTTTCACCGGTGAAGAGTACAATGGAAGCACGATCACGATATTAGGAAGCAATCCTATATTCGATCAGGTAAGAGAGATGCCCGTGATAGGAGGGACCGGATTTTTTCAAAATGCTCGTGGCTTCGCTACGTCCGTAACATGGTTGCGTAAGAAGAACAAAGATTCTACAGTTGAGTACAATGTGTATGTGTTGATATAATGATGTAATAATAATAATAATAATAATAATAATAATAATAATAATAAAGGAATAGAATAATTGCTTGTTGTATTTTATTACCAATAAATAATTTATAGATATATCGTGAATTACTTTTCATCAAAGTTCAAAATACTGTGATGTGCTCTTTCTTGATTGGCCTTAAATTTCATAAATGTCTGCTCAATGTTTTGAAATTGAGCGAGGGATCAATCTTGTGGTTCTTTAGTAAATGTTTGTAATAAAAGAAAAAATGGACGATTTTATCCTTTCAGCTTGTTGGGAGCTAATAAATGCACCAGTCTCAATTACTTGGAACTTATTTCAGAAAGCACACTGTGAATAAAATATTTTATCATATTTTAATCATTATAATGTTTTGGCTTTGTGATTTAGTATTTTTGGCGTTCCTGAATTTTGTTTGGCTGAGCTTAAATGTTTATTAAAAGATACTTCTAAGTTTCGACATCTTACAAATCTTTTTTTTTTCCATATTAATATAATGTATAGAATTTATAGATTTTTATTGTATGTATATAATGAGTGAAAATGTGCATAGTATGTGTTCGTGCGTGTAAATTGTAATATGTACACTGTAATGCATGTCTCTGTTTATGCGAAATGGTGTGCTAGAGAGAAAATGATTATGTTGGTCAAATGATTATAATTGATGATAAATTCGAATTTACTAGAAATGAATTAAAGATTGAGAACTGATTTGAAATTCATTAATTTAAATCAAACATATTAATCGAATTTAACTATGAGTTACTTTGGTCAAATAATTTGCCTTACATAATTGTTGTCCAATCGGTTTCACAAAAAAACTAATCAATTCTGGCAGGACAAAAATCAATACCTTAGAAAACAATATTTTTCCCAATTCTACATGGACTGATACATTTTTTTTTCCCGAAATCATGTAATTGATACAATTTAAAGCGTGATTCTGCTACAAAAGGTCGAACCAAGAAGAAAAAAATGAAGCCAAAGAAAAAAAAAAGAAAATCAAGAAAACATACAAATGTTATTAAACATTTTTTGAGATTTTGTTATTCGTTATAAAAATAATAATCGTATTTATCGTCGAGCAAACAAGGGAAACCATCGCTCGTGTAAGGAACTATGATGCGAGATCATGAACATAAGAAACACAAGCAATATGGCCACCCCAAGCGGTGACCCTCCGACCCTGTGAAGCGTGTCCCTCTCCGGCAAGCTCATGGCGAAAGGAAAGCGTTCGCGATCTTCGGCTAACCAATGGACTATAAGCAAAAGAAGCACCGGAAACATCATGAGACTTAGCTTGAGCTGATCCATGAAGTCATAAAACATGTAGTCATAGTTTATGTACCAAGTGAAGATCAAGAAGAGAGAGATTATGGATAGGAAGAAGACAAAGTGGATGGGCAATGAGAGGTATTGGAGGTATTCATGGTAAGAAGAGTTGTGGTATCTAGCCATCTTAGTTGAATGTGAGTGTAACAAGATGGTGTATATTATTTATAGGAGTTTTGGTTAGATATAGAAAGAGGTAAGTTGGGGCAATGGAATTATTCTTGAATCAACTATATTTTGCTTGTAACACTAAGAATAAATTGAAATTAAAGAAAAAAAGAAGAGGAAGAAGAATATGTGTGTGTGTGTGAGAGAGAGCGATATATATGTCAATTAAGCTTATGAGATTTCATATTTTAGAATCAACTATTATTATATTACGTGAATGTCACATGTATAAGATGATGTCATTATTGTACATATGTATAACGTTAATTTATATAGTATATCAAAATATCGAATGAAGTACTTATACTCGTAAGTTTAGCGATTAATGAAAATGCAATAGACATCACATATGGAGTGGAATAAAAGAGAGAAGCGATGTTAGTTAATTTTATAGAAAAATTCTGCGATAAAATAACCTATGTTTTATTCTACTATACCAATTCTATTCAAAAAAAAAGTATACCCGCAATACCAGAAATAGATGTTAGTGCACTATCATGAAAATATTAAGTTATTAGTTTAGTCAAAAGAAAATGAGCTAATTCCCATTATCATCAAAACTAAATTGAACGTGTAGCGTGGGATACTAAAATCAAAAGGTTTATAGCCACGTCGAACCGACCATGAACAACATCATTTGGGATTGAAAAGAATATTGTATGATCAAAAGTTGTGAATATGGTGAGGGCAAAGTGGAATATTTATTTCTTTTCACCATTGCAAACCTTTATTCTCTCTTTTTTTTTTCTTTGTCACGTGACTTTTACTAAAAGAATATACTAACTATTTCGTTATACGAATTGCTTTATTTATTTCTTGAAACAAATTAATGCCCATACAGTCCAGTACTCTCAATTTTATTTATTTATTATTTATATATGCCTTTTTTTTTTTTTACTTATTTTCACTCCAGCTTTACTTGGTTAGAAATGTGGTGCAAGTACAACGGAATTAAGAGAGAGAGAGAGAGATGTGCTCCATATGTCTGAATCAAAATTCACTATTTCAATATTATTATAATAAATAAATATTATTCTTGAAAGAAATCATTAGTATTATTGTTGGGTTTTGTTATTTTAACCTTTTTTCTTTTGGTTTTATTTTATTTTTCCTTAGCTTTATTATCACGCGTTAATTAATTTTATGTCGCATGTGCAGTTAATCATAGACAAAAAATATTTTATACGTATAAAGTGTAAATTAAAGAAAAATTTAAGAAGTACGAAATATAGATAATAAGAAAGGATCTTAGAGAGGGGTGGATAGATGTGCTCCATATGTGAATCAAAATTCACTCTTTCATTATTATTATTATAATAATAAATAAATAAATAAATAAATGTTATTGAAAGAAATTATTCTTTCAATTTATCGTCCAATCAACAAACAATCTCGCACGTGAATTTCTCTGCAGTAAACAAGTACTTGATCACAAAAATTTAGAGATGCTAAACGGGCTGCAGCCCGACTGGTCGATCCATCCAAATTATTTTGACCCGGACCGTTTATCCTCAAGCCCGAACCTGACCGTTTAGCATCACTACACAAAATGTCACAAAACCACCACTCTCTCCAAACACACTTGCAACACAAAACTAGGATCGTGCATTATTACCAAAACAACAATGTATGCCTCAACTCACACATCGATATTTTCAAAGCGTGCATTGATTTTGCACACGTTTAAGCTCAAGGCTCGCTGTTGGGCAGCCGGCTTAGCACCGAGTGCTCCGGTTTGTGTTCACATTCATAATCGAGATGAACAAACGCCCTTTCGACTTCTGTAAGTTTTTCAATCTTTATCTGCAGAGTCTCCCCGATGGTGTGAGCTTCTTTGAGGGGCAAATCTTCGGGAAGTTCAATATCAACCTAATGGCACAAACATCGCCCTTTTTTGTACTTATTAAAAAAATGGGGAATAAAGACTAGCCAAATTATAAAACCCGTTTTACGAAAGACTAACCTCTACGAAATACAAAACGCCAAAAGTGTAAGCACGGACCGTGTCGATGCGTTTGACCTGAGGGTGTCTGATTACAAGATACGTCAATTTTTGCAGTACTTCGGGAGGAGCCGATTGTCCAATTAGTGACACTAAATCAAGAAAACACAGCTTAGGTAAGAGAAGGGCGAATCAAAATACAAAAATTACCCATGAGGTTTGTGGTATTTACTTTGAAAATTACAAAAAAACACCCTTGAGATTTGATTTCGCTTACATTTTGTGCCTACCATTAGTTGACTTGGCGGAATTTGTTGATGTCATCAAATATGTTAGAATTACACCCTCAACTTTATGAAATATATCACAAATGGCCCTAACTTCTCATCTGATTAGTTTTAATACTTAAAAAAACAAAATTGAGGGACGTAACGTAAAATATAACATGAAAAAAGGGGTTACTTGTAGTATTTAGAAAAGTCGGATGTAAAAATATTTGATGACATCGGCAATCTCCATCAGCTCCACTAACAGCATATGCAAAATGTAAGACGAATGTAACCTCACGGGTGGTTTTTGTAATTTTTAAGTTAGTCAGTTTCTTTTGCAATTTGTCCAAACCTCAAGGATAGTTTTTATAATTATCCCACTATTGGCCTAAAAAGAACTAGCAGCAACCCAGGACAAATGTTAACCAAGCATCGTAATATTAAAATTTAAAAAAAAAAAAAGACGAAGGTGTATATTAAACCTGCATTTTCCAAAACAGTCCCAGACCAATTCAAAATCGTATAAATCGCGAGGATAATTGCACCGGCCGGATCGATCCACCAGAAGAATTTATCACCCAGCACAGCTGCTACTAGTCCCACAACATTTGTCACAACGTCAAAATAATGGTCCTGTCGAAAATGTCGCACAACTTAGGCAAGCACAAATGCTAAATAAGAAATGCGATAATAAATATACAAAAAATATATACCTTTGCATAGGCACGGACGATTTTATTCCCCGAGCTTCTGCAGTAAAACCACAGACCAAGTTTTACCACAGTAGCAGTTAACATGATCGAGTATAACCACACCAATTGATCTGAAGTCATTTTATCAGCATGTTTATTTTCGACTAGTTGCTCTGCACCCTGGACCAAAACCTGAAACCCTACAAGTGATCAAGGGTTTAAGTTTGTTAATTCTTTAAACCGGTTAACAACAAAACCTACGCTTGAGGTTCGGCCAAATTATGTACCAAGAGTGGCCATTATAGCAGCAAAGACGATAATCCCGACTGGCTGCACCCTTAACTTGCCGATCGGATATTTGTAAATGTTAACATTTTTCATCGAGAGGTGGGTGAACCAAAGTATGCCCCCAGCCATTAGATCGAGTAACGAATCGAGGGTCGATGCGGCAATGGCTAAAGACCCGCTCTTTACTGTGGCATAAATCTGAAAAACGAGCAAAAATGCATGTAAACAAGAATCGGAGTACCTCCTTAAGTAAGAGCATGTTTGTTCTAAAACTCAAAACTCTTGATTCGAATTCTGAATGCAAAGACCTGTTTGTGCTAGGATTCTAATTTTCAATTCCCACCCAACAATTTCTGGCATGATTTGACATTTATCATAATAGTTATTATCATTACTCTATTTTTATTTATATTTACATTTAATCAATACAAGTAAATACAATATAATACTACAACACCACCACTTTTCACCCACTTTTTGAACATGATTTTGACATTTTAAAGTACACTCAATACCCAAGATTTTGAATACCAGGATTTAGAATCTCAACAAATCATAATGCAAACATCCTCTAAAATTGACAGTATTCAAGAAAATAACCAGACGAAGATCTTTCGACAAGTTTGTAGGGATGATTACAATTGTCCTTAGGTTTAGCCTAATTACATAAATCTCCAGTTATCTTTCAAAATTGCAAATACACATTACTAAACACGTCAATGGCATATTTGTAATTAACCTATGTTCGTCAGAAAAGTCTTCTAGCAGAGTTGGATATGATTATCTTCATGAGGTGAATCGAGACAGCATTTTAACCTGAAATCTCACCTTAAATGCCAGTAGTAAAATATTAGCATAATTGGATATCTTCATAGCTCTCTCATGTTGTGCTTGCTCTTCTATATCTTCTTCGTCTAAGCCATCGGATGATACAATGGAATCGACTTCCTCAAATGACTTTAACATATCGATTTGTCGTTCGTAATAATCCTTTTCTCCTATACATGGTACACAAAGTCCTTGAATATGCAGAAAGGAAAAACCCAAAAAGCTATTCATTTGCCACTCAAATTAATTTCAAGCATAAAGCCCCACAAGCCCACTTGTGCAACACCAAATCAGTAAACTAAAAGTAAATATAAATTAAAAAAAAAAGAATCATACAGGGTCAAGAATCATACTAAATACATAATTACCTTTTCCTCTTTAAGGAATAAGAATCATACTTATAGACTAAGAAATAGTAATAATAACAGAAACAAGAATCAGAATATACTAAATACACACACAGAAATGATAAAATCAGAGAGGAAACACACACATAAATACCTTTGCTTAAACCCTGGATTCTAGAAAGGTCAACAATAGAAGGGGACTCAGTGTCAACTGCTGCCCGGATCTTATCGGGCAGCCGGGAAATGAAATCGGTGCGGAGTGAATTTACAGAATTCCGGCGACTGAGCACACGGCCGCGCCGCCCGCTGCCACCGCGCTTCCACCCTTCTAACAGAGGGGATTTGGCATCACCGCCATTATTATTATTAGCAGTTATTCTAGTTACTGCTTCCATTTCAAGGTAATTTAATCCCACTCTAAAAGAACATATATAAATCGATAAATGATGACAGTACAGAGATTTGTTGCTTGAATTTAAGTGATCACAACCACAAATACTTGAAGCAATTTTTTAAAATATAATGAAAATGAGTTCATTTATTACAACACGTTATATTTATTTATATTTTCTACAATCTAGTAATACCACTAGTTTTTTTTAAGAATCAAACATGTTGCATTGTTTTATGGATATTGACTTTTTATTTATTTATCCTATAATATGGTATTATATGGAAAGTATAGCTACCATTTTCATTGTTTTTAGTATTTCTTTCTGGCATAGTTGATATATCTATTAGGAAATCCATTAAAATACCCGTTATATCCCATCCAAAAATAAAAAAAAGTCAAAAAATATAATGAATTTAATATGTATTCTTAAATTTAGTCCATTAAAAATTAAAAAAAAATTCAGGAAAAAACACACACATTCTTTCCGTGATTTACACATAATGATGGATATCTACAAAGCAATATAAATTTCAAGTACTTTTATTGTCTTAAAGAATATTTGCAATTTTAAAATATTAGTACTAGATAATTTAGAACTATATTAAACCTGTGAAAGCAACGGAAAAAATGCCACGGTTTCGGTGTGACCACTAACCACGCTCTTCTTACGTTGGGAATAAGAGGTTGTGTAAAAATAATTGTTTCACTTAATAATACGATCATGTATATACTTATTTTAATAATCTCATACATTTAGTTATATTGCTTCAGACTTAATGTCCATTTTTTATCCGTGTTCTTAATTATTTTGCTACGTACCTAGCTTCTGTTGTTGATCTGTCTTTTTCTTTCCCTAAGTTGTTATGCCTATATTTTATGTTAATAAAGCAATTTATTCTCAAATTATTGTTCTTAGAAAAATAATTTTAAATTAGTTCGTTTTTCTATATTTTACTCACTTTTACAAAATCAAAACCCCCTCATCCCTACTTTAAAATTTTAATAAAATAAACCAAAAATAAAAGCAAAATTAGTATCGATGATATGGAGGTAAACAACCATCCATTATTCAAAACTTGCACAACTCATTTATCAAACACTCTCCCCTTCAACAAACTGTAATTTTCAATTCCTATTTGCAAACACTGCCAATTTCAAATTGTCAACTTCTACTACAATAAATAACTTTTGCAAAACACTATTGATGATATCGAACCCAAGCATGCACTCAATTACAAAGGTGCCGGATCGGCTACACCCGGGCCGTCCAAATTCGAACCCGTTTTATCCGAGTCAACCGAATTTGAAACCGCATCAACGGTCAACACGGATGATGCCAACGGAGACACTTTAGCCGACTTGCCGCTACTCTTCTTTTGGTGCTTCTTATTTCCAGCCCGATCCGCTTTGGACACGATTTCCGAGACTGTGAAGCCCGCGACTTCGAAATCGCGCGATCTTTGTGGAAGCAAAGAGCTTCGACAGATCACATCAACTCCTTCGTACGTCCAAGCGCCCAAGTGAGCTTCGCCTTTGAGTCCAATGGCAAACCAACCAAGACCAGCAGCTGCAATATCATATGAACTTGAATCCCACGTGTTGCCGCTAACATGAAATTCCTTTTTTACCCATTTCCCAAGCTCTTTGACTCTATGCACTCCTATTGGAGGCTGGAAATGAGAGGGGAAAAGGTGTAAGCATGGAAAAATACAAATTTTCACAGAAAAAAAGGTGTAAGTAAGGAATTTTGAATTTCCGAATCGATATCCGATCAAATCAAGCTTTTAGTAACTTTCAAATTTCAAAGTATTTGGATCCTATACAACAGAAATCAAGTAAACCAGTATTGGAATTTGAAACTGTGAGCAGCAGACTAAAAGAAGGGATAATTCTAAAGTAAACTTCAACATTTTGTTTAGTTACTAACTATTTAGTATCCATCGTACAAATGGTACTAAATCTCTAAGATCACATACAGTCTGAATTAGTGTTAAATTCATACCAACATGTAAAAGAATTGGAAAACTAAATATGCTATGTAATTAATTATCCTTCTTGAATATGCAAGGAATATTATCATAAATAATAATAATATAACAACAACAACAATAACAATAACAATAACAATAACAATAACAATAACAAAAAAAAAAAGGCTCTAGAATGTTATACTTGTAATTGACGGCCGAAGTGTTCTTCCACCATTCTGCAAGCGTTCTCTGTCTTTCCCATATGCAAAGGTAGTTGAGACGAAGCCCATACTGTAACATATATAGAATCTATTGAAGATTCTTCAACGTCCAACCTAAAGAGTCCGCCTATATGAACTGAATGTCCAGCCTGCCAACATCACAATATATAAGATCATTTAAATATATTTCGCCAGGCAAAAATCACCTAAAAGATAAGTGACGAAACAGATCTATGCAGAAATCTGATAACAAAAATTGATGTTTTAAAAAGTAAATAATAATAATAGTAGTAATAATTAAAAATAATAATAAACTAATTAATTAATTAATTAATTAATTAATTAATAATACGCAATAAAGGAACACTACGTTAAGGGAAGTGAAACCCTAGTGAATAAATTTTCACTGGCATGATAATCTTATAAAAAAGTCAACTTTCTAGAAAAATAAAAAATGTGCTGCCCCTTATTTAGAAACAATAATAGCACTTGCCCAAGTAGCTAAATTTTACTTTGCAAAGTTCAACTTTTATGTGAGTGCACTTTAAACATTATATGTTCTAAACCATAATTCCAGCTAGGTAAGTAGCAAACTATATGTTTTTCAGTTTTCCTTAATCTTAAGCTTTAATCTACAATTCAAGGATCAATTAGAACAAGTGACTATTTCAGTGGACTGAAAGGAGATACCATAAAATTTGAGAAATTTATGGCACTAAATAATCGGAAGAATTGCAAAAGTCAGGCTTTTAGGCCCTTTTTCTTTTTGTCTTTTTTTTTTCAAATTAAATCCTTCAACTTTTTTAAATTGGCAATTTAGGTCCTCAGTCGCCGGAATGGGTCTAATTTACCCGGAAGTTGCTAAATTGGCACTGGCCTATGCACATGTGGCAACTCAAATAAATTATAAGGTAATTAAATTAGACACATTCTAGCACAAAGGACCTAAATTGCCAATTGGAAAGAAGTTAACAGATGTAATTCACAAATAAGTTAGAACTCAGACTAAAAGCCTAACTAAGCCAACTTAAACGACTAATTTTGCAAATTTACATCAAATAATCAAAAGCACAATCATCTCATAACCATAATCTTAGAACAAAAAAAAAAAAGCAATCAACATAGAGCATCAAGTTCAACAAAAACAACCACTAAACGGACAAAACTAACCTTGATCCTATACGTCCTAGGCTTCAACTCCTTATCAATACGAACCAGCTTCTGCTCATCCACGGTCAACCTAGTCGAAACCTGATGAGGATGCAAAAGCCCCGGCGTATCCAACATCTTAGCCTTCCCAGGAAGCACACCTTCAACCCTAACAATCCCCAACGTCGTCCCGGGCACCGACGCCTCGGTCAAATGAGTCACTTTCGCCCCAACGCATTTTCCCATCGCGTTGATCAACGTGCTTTTCCCGGCATTCTGGGCCCCCACGGCCCACACTTTCCCTCTCTGCCCGGCGAACTTAACCACGTCGTCCACTAAGGTTTTCACGCCCCATTCTTTTATAGAGCTCACCAAGTGCACACTCGTTAGCTTCCCGGCCCCACTTTGCCTAGCCTGAGTCCGAACCCAGTACTCGAGCCGGGTAGGCGAGATAGAACTGGGCAAGAGGTCGATTTTCGTAACTACCAAAACTACCCTCGGTATGTTCCCTGATTTTCCTTCTTTCCACGACCGTTCGTGCTCGTCAATGGTATTGAACACCATGTTTGATACCTTTTTAGGAAACGAACCGTCGAAATCCGAGGCATCGACCACTAACAATACGACGGTTCTGGCCCCACTTACCGACATCAGCCTTCGACCCACGGTGTGGTCGAAATCAAAATCGGGTAGCAAGTTCTCGACGCTCGGGTCTTTCACCTTTTCGTAGTGTCTCAAGCTGTGACACCTGGAACAGACGATGGGCTTCTTCTGATTAGTCTCTCTCCGGTTTAAGTTTCCCAGGTTTTCAAGTCTGTCGGGTATTTCATCGAACACCTGGTCTTCAGATTTTAACATCTCATTCGCGAATCCTCTTTTGATGGAATCTGAGATTTCGGACTCGTCGTCAATGGGAGTCATTTTCTTGAATTTCTTGTAGTTGGGGCCCTTGGCTGAGGGCTCGACAAAATGCCCAGGTTGCTTGGGATCAAAATCTTGCATTTGGATACCACAGCCAGGGCAAATGGAGAAGGATTGCTCAGTTTCTTCCTCGTAATTTCCATCCCTGTTCAGGGGCAATTTCGGGAAAGATTGGGTTTTTACAGGTTGTGAAGAGAAGGGTTTTGCTAGAAAGGTGAATGGCAGGGTTTTAGCAGGGTTTTTGGAAAAGGAGAAAATGGACGAAGGATCGATGATGGGTGAGTGAAGGGGGTTAGATACGGGTCTTGTGTGAGTATAGGTAGAGAGAGAAAATGAAGCGAGAAGCTTCTTGATCCTTGACGGTGATAGTTTTCTGACCATCATTGTTGTCTCTCTCCTTTTTTTTTAGCTCTCAGCTACGGAGGTTCAAGTTAACAGCAACAAAATTGAAGTGAATTTGTTTGTGTCAGCTGGGCCGAGCGGCCCGAGCTGAACCAGCCCAGTCCAGGATCGTGAAGGCTCAGTGGCTTACCCTCAAGATGGGCCGATCATGCTTCAACCGGAGTAAGCAATAGTTCGGGCAGAACTGAGAAATTTGAACCCAGCTTGGTCCGTTAGCCCATTTCGAATAGGCTTGCTGGCGGGCTTGACCAGAAAAACAAGCCGAAAACGCGATATTCAAGTCAGAGTCGAGATTGATTATTAAAAGCTCGCTGATATTTTGTTTGTTAATATGACGAACATCGCTTGAACTAGGGGCTGTTCATCGACTGGTACTCAGTCCATGAGCATTTTTTTAGTCCAAATTGGTAGACTCAGTTCCACAAAAATTTGAATCGTGATCCAGCTCATACGTTATTCTATTTTTCAGTTACTCACAAAATTAGTCCGGGTAAGTTAGGTACCCAACCCGATCCACCTAAATGTACTTGAGTTTCTTTTGTATTTTTTTGAAAAATCAATACCAAAAAATATATATTAATTAACATATTGCTAATTGGAGCATTAATACTCGAGTATTTGTCAAATTAGTGTGAGATAAAAATAATAACTAAAAAGAGACCTAGATTTTGTATACCTACTTATATATAAAATTCTAAAATTACCCATTTTAGTGGACCAATTACACGCGTTTACACAATTGTGAAATCCCATCCCTACACTCTTATATCCAAACGATCCAACTACATCAGAACCCTTTCGACGTCAAGTGGTAAGATCGAGGAAAGAACTAGTAGAAAGAAAGGAAGTAAGCAATGAATCACTAGCTCCTTTATCAACCTCGATGCCTCTAAGAGGATCGGTTGCCCTATTTTCGGGTTGGAGCGTTTCAATTTTTCATATTTTCAATTTTCGGTCTTTTTTTTTTTTTAACAGCACTAAGCTTGAACACACTTTATTTGTACGATAAAATATGAATCTCGGCTCAAAACCAGAGGTGGCAATTGGCGACGGGCCAAATTCAAGATTTGGGCTGGGCTGTGCTGTGCCAAAATTCTTCCATGCCGCATTTTTGGAGGCCCAAACCCGGACCAACTTGTGTATTTTGAATCAAGCCAATCTTTACTCAAAACCATAGTTTTGTATGGAACCTTGTTTTGATTTTGGATGCAAATCGATTGGAGTTTGGAACCTCATAATTATAAGTTAATTGTGATGAACTAAACATAACGGTAAGCAATTCACACATGTTTAATTTTAAACAATAGTTGTAATATGGTATATCTAATCTCAAATAAACTTTGCCTTCTAACTTGATAGTATTTGCCTTGATCAACATCTATCCAAATCAAGAAGGAAATAGAGAACGGGGAGAAAGGAAATACAATGAGTAATAAAATATCCTTAAAAACAATGGACGCTAAATTATTTGTTTTAAAAAGCCCGAAACTAATAAGCTCTCCTTTACAGTGATGGAATGGTAGGCTAGGCTAGGCTAGGCTCCTGTTTCATTGCGTTGTGGATGCGTTGTGGATGCGTTGTGAGAAGGCGCCTCGGAAGTGGCCGAGCGAGTCCCTGAAGACACCGGCAATCACGACCAGCTTGAGTGGGGTCCAGCGGAAAAAGACGCTGACGTTTACTTTGATAAACCCCTCCTCGGGCTTCTCCCAGGAAACCAACTGTTGGAAATTTTACTATAGAGGTTGAAGATTTTACAGCAGTGAACAATTTTTAAATAAAAGCAAGCAATCGCTATGTAAATAAATAGGAGATACCATGATAACTTATGAGGAAGTTACAGTAGTAAATAATAAAAACACAATTAAAAAAAATGATGCTTCAAGAGGAAAATAAAAACGAAAAGACAAGAACCAAAAAAAAAAACTGAGGCTTATGTGCAATTAACGGATGATTCATTACATTCACACTTTAGGGATAATGCATCTCTATTGAAATTAAATAAAAGGGCCTGATAGCCACCAAGACACTAAGAAAAATGCTACGATCTCATAAGAATCATACAATTTTATCTTTCAAAATGCAATAGAATGCATTAAATTTTCAAAAATCATACAACTTTGTTACTGTGATGAGATATATCAAACTAATTAAATGCTTAAGAAACAAGAATCTTGCAAATCATGTAGCAAAATGCGGTACTCACAAGCATCTCAATCAAGAAGTCTTTAGTTTCCATCAAAATATAAAGTAACAAACTTGCAACAAGAACAAAACCACTGAAGCACCTTAGTGCTCCTCGCCCTCTATATTATGATTCACAAAAGGGCAAAACTCGAAAAACACAGGGTGCATACATTACATACTAACTTACCAAGCTAGGCTTGTTTTGTCTGTACCAATACTATTCTATATCAATCTTATTTATTCCTTCTAGCTCATGCATTTGTCATAAAATGAATTTGCTCAACACAGGTTAATAATATGACCTCAAGCCCTGGATGAGAAAAATATATTCCATTACCTGAACTTTACTGGCAATATCCTCATGGCTCTGCAACTCATCAACTCTACCTGGTGCCACATTATTTCTAAGCTGTTGAGTTAAAATTGCCTGCAAAAATAAAAGAAGAAATGTGACCACATCAGAAAAACAGAATAGAAAATAACATAAAAAAGTAAGGAAGAAAAAGAACAAAACTGAGCCCTCGAGATATAAATAATACTGAAGGAAATTTATAAACATGTTTTCAGATTAGAAACGAATCGAAGATTAGAGCTAATAATTAAAAAAATCATAAACATTCAGGCATTTTATCAAACAGCTGATGTTCAATTTCAGGATTATCAAACTATATCTAACATACAAAACCTCGGCGAGTCCAGGTTGTGAAGAGAAGGGTTTTGCGAACAGCAGGGTTTTAGTAGGGTTTTGGGAAACGGGGGAAATTGATGAAGGGTTGATGAATGGTGAGTGAAGGGGGTTAGATACGGGTCTTGTGCACGTGTAGGTAGAGAGAGAAAATGGAGCGAGAAGCTTTTTGAGCCTTGATGGAGAGAGCTTTTTGACTGTCATTGTTGTCTCTGCCTAGAGTTTTAACGGCAGACTGAAGATTTTGACGTGGGGTTGTTTGTGTCAACTGGGCGAGCTCAACAGCCTGAACCAACCTCAGGATGGGCCGAATAAGCTTCAGCCGAAGTCAGCAAATAAGCTGAGAAATTTGAACCCAGATTGGCCCGTTAGCCCATTCCTAATAGGCTAGTCTGGGCCTGGCGGGTTGGATAGAATAACGAACCGTGAACACTCCGTATTACTTCCTAGGCTCTGTCCCGTTTCATCTGTCACAATTTGAAAAAAAAAATTGTCCCGTTCTATCTGTCTCTATTTACATTTTGAAAAGATAATCATTGTTACTTTTTATTTTCTCAATAAAAAGATAAATTTACTTTAATACGTTTACGTGCAGCACCCTCAGCAGAAAATGTTATATTCTAGAGGTATCTTGATTCTTGACTAAGAAGCTATTACAAGAGTCATCTATTGTTTCTGTTTCGTTGTTTATGAATGAGAATTTGATGGTGTTTGTGACAGGGGAGATTGTTTTGACCTATGCAAAGTAATTAAAAAAATATGTTTGAATGATCAAAAGGATATTCATTAGTGATTTGTGTGTATAGTCACTATTGAATTGATAGGTTATTGCCTCATGAAATAATAAATGCCTTGTTGAAAACACAAACTCTATTATTTCATGAATATAATATATTCATGAAATAAACAGATTTTTTTTCTTTAAACTAAACAGTATAGCAGGTCGTTGCTTGTGCTTTTGGAGTGCACACAGATGAGTTGCAAAAAAAATTAGATGAAACCGAGTTTAAATTTAAAAAAATATATATAAAAAAATCCCAAGCCAACTAAAATTGAGAGCAGTGCTCACAAACTCCCCGTTTATTAGTCAATTGTTAACCGAGTACACTTGTATGGATTATTATACGAAATTGTAGAAAACGGAAGTAGAATACACATGTCAAACAATAATCAGTGAATTCAACATAGCATCACTGAATTACGATACAAAGAATTAAAAAAAAAAAAAGGTTGAATTGAACTTTGAAGGGATTCACATCAATTACCAAATCCGCTTGAGAAACCAGCTTCACCGCTTAGCTTGAAGTAAGGGCAATTAGGATGATAATTTGGAAAGATTGTGATAAAATAAAATGATAAATAAAATTTCACTTTTAAAAATAATCTCACTTCGAAACGAGATGGTAAGGTTGAAAACATAGGAGATTGCAACCTAATAACTCTCAATGTAACTTATACTCTTTGAATATTGATGGTAATGGTGACTGCACGACCAAATTGCAGGAAAATTATCCGCACCTGTAACCTTATTTTCTGCACATTTATCAAAACTTTTTAATAGAAAAACGATTTATGGAAATGTTTTTATATTATTTTTTAATTTATAGTGAGACAAGTAATAAATTGAAGATTTATTAATTTTTGTGTGAAAACTGAAATTATATTCGTATAAATTATTTTGAAATATATATTTTTATAATAATTTGAATATTATTAATGGTTTCAATATTCTAATTTTGAACATATAATATAAAATTAATAGTATTGTAAATGGTGTATCCTCTTTGATGGGTCTAATTTAAAATTCGTAATATTTTAAGTAGATTCTGTTGGTAATGATGGTCTTATATTGTAAAAAATAATATGAGATTGATAGATTTGAAATATTTTGATATAAGAATTAAAATATTTAAAAATAGTAATTTTTAATGAAAAAACATAAATTGTAAAAATTGAGATAAAAATAATTACATACATCACCAATACTTTTTGTTCTAGCAAGTAATACTTTTTCCACAAGAATAACCAAATTGAAGAACAATAATAAGGTTATACAGTGATTACGCAAAACGACAATAATAAATCCAAATCTAGACATGAGGCCAAACATGATTTTTTGGGTTAAAAAAAAAAAAAAAGGGAATATTACTGCAAAACATTAACGATGGCCACTCTTCAATTAGTGGGCGAGAATAATGAAATAGCGGCTGTTGATAGTTTAAATTAAACTAATAATTTAATTTTAATTTTTGGAAATTTTTGGAAATAACTATGGTGTCGTACCATACCTTCTACTCCTGCATTTACATCCCTTGATCTATCATTATTCATAATCAATTTTTATCTAATGATTCTACTCTGCATTTACATCCCTTGATCTATAATTATTTATAATCAACTTTTGATCTAATAGTTCTAATTAAGTGGAGAATGATACATTCACTGCACCATAGAAGTCCCCTTAATTTTTATACTTATTCACATGATAAATATAAAAATATGGTTATATATTTATTTGCTTACGTATTGTAGTAGGTGTATTATATACTTTAAAAATTATTTATTTTATTTTTGTAAAAATAAAAATAATTTAATAAATAATTAATATATTTTGAGTTTGTTTAGATTTGATTAAATTCGAAAAATTTCGCAAGTCATTGATATGTTCGTTAAAAAATATTCGAACTCAATAATAAACGAACAAGTTCAAACTCTCTAAAAGTCAACTCGATTCGTCATATTTCCAGCCCTACGAAACTTTAACTATTCACCGGTCACTACCATTGAATTTAACATATATATATATATATATATATATATATATATATATATGTGATGTGTTTTGAATGTATTATGGAGTCTTCCTACAATTATATACGAAAGCATATTGAGTTTGGGTTTGGTGTCAAGAATTTAAGATATTATTCTGGATCGAGATTATTGTTAGGAAATATTTAGGACATTTTGGAAATCTGATCAAACCATTAAAAGAATGTTAAAGCCAACGTAGATATCAAGTAAAACCGTATATTTATATTTAAATTGTATTATATAATGGCATATAACCAAGTTTTTTATTAGGTTATATTTTTGTTAAACAGTATATTTATCAAAGTTGAAGAGTTTGACAATTCTTTTCTTTTGTTAAGTTTTGTTTTTCTCGATCCATATCTTATAATTAAAATTGCTCACTTATTTATTATAATTTAATTTAAGTAATTGAAAGTAAAGAAATAAAGGCAAAATTGCAAAAAAAAAAAAAAAATAATGGGTTGCACTTTCATACTATTGAATTTACGTGATGGCAAAAATATCCCCTATCTTAAAAAAACAATTTAGATGCCCGAAAATTCGAAAAAATTTACAGAGTTAGTCACGTGAGGGCACAGAATTTGGGGATTTTCTCAAAATCCAGCGAATTTCACCGATTTTGACTCAATTTTGGGGAAGTCAATGTTGACGTGGCAGACCCACATGAATTTAGGGGAAAAATTGAAGGATGTTATGGACATTTTCAAAATAGAGTTAATAAATAAATATTAAAAAAAATTAAACCTTAAATAAATACAAACTCGTTTCTAAATAATCAAATCCACAAAATTCATTTCCTCCCCCCAAATGTAAAAAATTCGAAGAACCCTAATTTAAAAAAATAATAATAATAACAATCACTTACATTCACCGTAAGAAACGCACGATTTCCGGGGGATTAGCCTCGCAATGTTGTTAATTAGACAGCCGATGGGCTATATCCTTCCCCCGCCTCGCTATCGTAAGTTTTCTAAAAAATTTTTCTCACGATAATTTTTGTTTGTGTTGTTCGATTTTATGTTTTTAATGTTGTTGTCGAGTGTTAGTAGTGCTTATTGCATTAGGTGGGTAATAGTTGTTATTTTTGTGATTATTTTTATACCTTCGGAAGCCCTAGGTTTTTTATATGAGTTTGGTTGCCGATTTGATTCGGTTTTTATTTTACTGTGAAATGGCCCCCATGTGTTTGTATTGTTTGAGACATGTGATCTCTTTTCTTTAAAAGAAAAAAGATTCTATGTTTATGGGTGGTCCCCAATGTTCTTTAATGTTCAGACATGTGACATTTGCTGTAAAAAAAAAGTATTGTAGTTTTATGGATGGTCCCCAATATTCAGACATGTGGGGTTTGTTTTTAATTTTTATTCTTACAAATTGTAATATTTATGCATTACAGATCCTGAAACTGGAAGTATAACTGTCACTATTCATTTTGGGGGTCACTTTCAACACACTCCCCATGCAAAATACATGGGTGGTGAGGTAATTATGTATGATTATGTTGAGAGAAAACATATGTCTATGATGGAGTTTCATGGATTTAGTTATAAGAAATATGGTCATCTACCTAGAAGGTATCACATACTCTCTGAAGGTGGCTTTAAATTGTTGTGTGATGATGCAGATGTAGTACATTGGTATTACAATGCATTGCATGAAAATACATTTGGTAGGGAGTTGCATATTTTTGTTGAACTTATTCCTATTTGGCAGGGTATTGAGGGAGATGAATAAGTTTTAGAGAGAGGTGGGATAGACAAAAATGGGGAGGGTGTTGAGGGAGATGATGAGATAGATGAAACTGGGCAGTAGGGTGTTGAGGGGGATGAGATAAATGAAACTGGGCAGAGTGTTGAGGGGGATGAGATAGATGAAAATGGGCAGGGTGTTGAAGGGGATGAGATAAATGAAAATGGGCAGGGTGTTGAGGGGAATGAGATAGATGAAACTGGGCAGCAGGGTGTTGAGGGAGTTAAGATAAATGAAACTGGGCAGGGTATTGAGGGAGATGGGTTGGGTTTAGGGGGAGAAATGATAGATGCAGATGAGTGGTTATGTGAGTCAGATTCACTAGAGGATAGTGACTATTTCAAAAAAGAAAATTGTGATAGTGAAACTGATGATAACCTTTTATTTGATTCAAATGTAGACAACATAAGTCATGCATCAACTGCTAAGGACAGTGTAGACCCATTAGATGATGAGTCTGATTCTCAAACTAGTATGTCTGATTGTGATGTTGTTGAAAATGAGGATCATTTAGATGAGAGTGGAGTGTTTGATGAGGAAAATGATGTAGACTCAAAGCCAGTTTTCAATCCTGGTCTAGTCTTTGAGCCTGTGTTCAGTTGGGGATGATATTTAGTAGTACTAAAGAATTTAGGAAGGCTGTCAACTCACATGCCATTAGCACTCATAGGACATTGTCATTTCATAGGAGTAAGAGGGAAATAGTTTATGTGAAGTGTGTTGATGAGGATTGTCCCTGGAAAATACATTTGATCAAGATAAAAAATCAGCATTCTTTTAGGGTCAATCAATATATTCCAGATCATGTGTGTCAACCTTCCTTTCATGTTAAGAATATCAGGTCAAGATGGTTGAGTGAGAGGTTTTTGCAGAAATTTAAGTCTGATCCTGAGAAAAGTAGTAAGGGGTTTAGAGCAATGCAATTGATGAGTTTAGGGTTAATGTTAGTAAGGATCAGGCATAAAGAAGTAAAAGAACGGCTTTGCAGAAATTAAAGGGTAGCTCTGAGTTTCAATACACTAGGTTGTGGGATTATGCAGATGAACTTAGGAGGAGCAATCCAGGCTCAACTGTGATTCTTGGGACTGACTTGGATGAGGAAGGGAGCACTAGATTTAAGCAGTTTTATGTTTGTTTAGATGCACTTAGAAAGGGTTTTCAGGCAGGATGTAGGCCTATCTTGGGGGTTGATGGACGTCATTTGAAAGGGCCAAATGGGGGGATTTTACTGACTTGTGTAGGTGTGGATCCCAATAACTCAGTTTTTCCTCTTGCTTATGCCATGGTTAGAAAAGAGTGCAGTGAAACATGGGCTTGGTTTTTGATATGCACCAAGAATGATTTAGGGATAGGAGCAGGTCAAGGTTTTACATTTATTTCTGACAAGCAGAAAGGGCTTATTCAAGCCTTTTAAGATGTGTTCCCTGAGGCAGACCACAAATTTTGTGTGAGACATCTCCACAACAACTTTATGAAGGCAGACTTCAGAGGTTTGACTTACAAAAATGCTCTTTGGGCTGCTGCATTGGCTTGTACACCTGGTGAGTGGAAAATGAAGATGAAGAAGATGAGTGAGTTAAACCAAGGGGATGCCTATTCGTTTAATGATAAACCCCTAAATCAATGGAGTAGATCTCACTTTTCAAATGTACCTAAATGTGACATGTTACTTAATAATGTGTGTGAGACTTTCAATAGGTGCATTTTGGAAGTTAGAGATAAGCCTATAATCACTATGCTTGAATGGATCAGAGAGTATATGAGGAACGGATTGCAAAGCTCAAAGGATAAGGGAAGATCAGGAAAGAAATGGAAGGGTGGACTTTGTCCAAGGATCAATCAAATTCTCCAAAAAAAATGGTGAGAGAGTTGGAAACTTCCTGCCTACCAAAGGAAATGATACAAACTACCAAATATCATTTTAATGTTGATTTATCAAACTTCTCATGCACCTTTAGATTGTGGGATGTGAGTGGAATACCCTGTTCTCATGCACTCAGGGAAATTGTTTATCAGAGATTAAGTCCTCAAGACTTTGTCCACAACTGCTACACTGTTGAATGTTATAAGAAGGTGTATGAACCAACCATACTAGGCATAAATGGAGAGTTGTTGTGGGATGAGACAAATTTCATTCCACCCTTGCCTCCCAATTTTGGCAGAGGAGCTGGAAGACCATCTAAGGCAAGGATAAGAGAGCCTGATGAGCCATCTAACAAGAGGAAAAAGAACAAGACTGGAAAGAAACATGTGAAAGTCAAGAGGCAGCAAACAACTGTGAAGTGTGGTAAATATTATATTGAAGGACACAAATCAAGGGGGTGTAAGGCAACAAAAACTTCAAATCTGCAAAGTGAATTAAGTGAAACATTTATGTATCTTCTTATATGTTCTTATTTTTCTTATTATTGTTATTTTTTCAACACTTATGTATGATCTTGTATCTGTAGGATTCAAATTTTATTAATGCAGGAGTGCAGGAGAGTGAGGTAGATTTTAATATTTTTTATTCATTTTCTTATTTTATTTTTCAACACTCATGTATGTTCTTGTAATCTGCTGTCTGCACAATTTTTATATGTTTTGTAAACTACTAATGTAACAAAAAGAAGGTAGTTATAAGGAGGGTTCTCAACTTACTCATGAACAAGGGGTTCAAGGGACTCAGGTCAGTTTTAATAATAAAATTGCATATTTTGTATTATAAGTTTTTTTCAATAATAAATTATTCATTTTTTTCATGTTCAATTCTTGTATTGTTTGTAGACTGGTGCAGTCCAGAATAATGGTGCTTCAGATGGTTCGTTGAAGACCCCAAAGCCAAGAGTGTTGTTGCCTCCTTTAAATGAGGGTGCCATATCAGATGAAGAAATGGAAAACACATATGATGACTTCATTGTTGGTAGTCAAACTGGATTATCTACAAACCAAGATGTGCAGATGCCTGGTCCGAGTCCATATGACCAATTGAAGATGTACAGGGGGCCTCAATCAAAGAAACCAACAAGGAAGTTTGTGACATTTAAAAGATTTTAGTTGGTAATGGTTGTTTTTTCTTTTGTGAAACTCCTTTTTTATGTAAAACCTTATTTGCTGGTTGATGCACTTTTTTGTAAAATCCAAAAAGTTTGTGCTTCTATTTCTTTTGATGCACTTTTTTGTGCTATGTATTGATTAATATTGATGTATCTTATTCAGTGATTTTGAAGGGATAGTCAATTCACATGTGACTTCAGATCATTTGTCTGTAAAACAGTTATTCATTTGGTTAATGGATGTTTTTTTCTTTTATGAAACTCTTTTTGTTATGTAAAACCTTAATTGGTGATTGTGACTCTGTTTCATTTGGTGCACTTTATTCCTCTGTAAACAGTTATTCATTTCAGTTTATTAAGCATCGTGATTGTCATTGTATTTAGGTTGTTTGCACAAGTAATATTACCAACAAATAAAACACTTGAAACTTCTAAATACAACTGAAGATACACTAACATAATATTAATGTTGATTCCCTTAGTTATACAATATTCAAATAACAACCAAACATAATGGAAACATAGCCAGGTTACAATAATATGTGTTAAATTTGAAGGTCTATGATTTTAAAAATAAGTCTCAGTTTATGATGTTGTTTATCAATGTTAGTCAACACTGGTTAACAACATCAAACAGAGTTAATCGAAAATTATGCATCGGAAATTAAATTATGAACACAGCAAATAAAATTCAGTTCACAATTAAAATACTTGTGAACTTGGGTGTACAAACCCGAAAACTATATTACTTTCTTGTTTGATCAATATAAAAATATTAAGTAATATATGAAAACTAAAATATCAAAAACTTGATACTAAATACTTGTCGCCTAGGTTGAAAAGCTCTTCTCTGTTGGTCATGCAACTTCGAATAGCTTGTTGGTTTAGAACAATGGCTCCAAGTAGTTTTATTCTTCTTTCCTTGCCGTGCGTCTTCTGCTTTGCGTCGTGCGTCTTCTGCTCAAAAACCCCGTGCGTAAAAAGTACTCGCAAGCTTTAGGATTCTCTTGTTTTCAATAGACAATCCTAGAATCCTAAACTTGGTAAACAATTAAAACCAATTCTAAACACAATCTAGGAAACTAAATAAAGTCTTGTACATCAACTAGGAAACAAATAAAGTCCTAAATCTAGTTCCCTAACTAATTTTGTACCCAAGAAAGGCAAATAACAAAATAGGAATTATTTTCAAGAATAAATTTCTCAACAATCTCCCCCTTTTGCCTTTTTGGACAAAATACTAAGACGCAAAAACAAGATCAAACGAAAACAACTAACTCCCCCTAAGTTAGTAAACTCCCCCTAAATAAAACACCCAATGTTATTAAGTCATAAACCCAACATTACAAACCAACATTGATCAAACAGTGATCAATCTACCTCTTATCAAAACAAAGCAGAATAAAAGGAACCTATTGACTTCGAACCCTTTTCGAACGACGAGGGGATGTTGAAGTTCCTTCACCTCTATACTTTCGCTTGTTCTTCGCCTGCATTTTCTTCATCTTCTTCAAGGCCTTATTGTGTGAGCGGATCCTCTTCCTTCGCTTTTCCCGAGTAAGACTCGCCAAGGCCTCGGCAGCAACCGTATCAGCTTCATCATCCTTATCAGCAACAACATCCTCACCATCCTCATTTGCGTCTCCAACATTCTCACCATCCTCATTTGCGTCGCCAACATTTTCTCCCCCTTTTTGACCAGAAGGCAAAAGGGCTTCCATAAGCGAACCACGAAGGGCCTTCAGCTGGGTAATCTGCTCATCAATCCAAGCCACATGCGCCTTAACAACCTGCACAGAAATGGGGACCATGTTGGGACCAGCGCCGGTCCCAACACCACTAGCAACATTGCCCTGAAAAGGTGTCTGCCAAGGGAGATCAATAACTCTGGCACCCGTAATATGCTGGCCCCTCAAATCAAACCAGTCAGCCTCCCAAGTACGGACATCATCAGAAAGAAGCTCCAAGCCCTGATTCTCAAGCAGGCTGAATATCAAAGAGGGAAAGCACAACGATGCGGCTGACCTGGAGGTGGCAAACTTCGTAACAATATCAAATACATGCTGCCCGAAACTGTACTTGATTCCCCTTCCAAGCCTGTACAAAAGTTGGGCCTGAGGCCGAGTAACACACGTAGTATTCTTGGAGGGAACCCAATTGCAAATGGCCAACTTGTGCAAAATAGAATAGAGAGAAGAAAACCTAGTGCTCGGCAACTGTTCAAACCATGTATGCACCATACCACCCGACAAAAATGAAATAACCTCATCCATATCATCCACAGTAGAATCACCCCTATTTGGCTCAGTGCCAAACAATTCATCAATTAAATCAGGGGTGAAACTAAACACTTTACCATGCACAAACACTTTGCCATAGTTCACAGAATTTGTATCAACAATATACGACAACAAATTTGCATAAAACTCAACAACAACATTCCGGACAAATGGCATGGCAGTGGAAACTGTGGAGTACATACCTTTAAACTGGTAGACAATTAAGTTTTTTCGCTCAAACAGTTCAACTGGAACTCTCCGCTCAGCAATCATGTGGCGGGTGTGGTATGTATCAAACAATTCTGCAGCTTCGGCAGTCAGAAACTTCTCCGAAAAAGGCACCATATCCTCAAGCTCAAGGTTCCGAGAAGGAGTACCCATGGAGGACTGGGAATGAGCAGAGGCGTCGGAAGAAGTCGGCGTGAGTGCACGAGAAGCAATCGGAATAGAGGCAGTGCTGGAAGACAAAACAGACAGAGAGTGATGTGATGGTGGTATAGGGGAACCAACATGAGGAGAAACATCGTCCTCCTCGGCTACTTTATTTTTCTTCTTGTCCTTTTTGCAGGCAGTAAGAATATCACAAAGAGGCATATCGAACGAGGAGTCAGGGGAATACTCAAAAAGTTCAGGATCAAACTCTGGTTGATCCTTACTAGCTGGAGACGGAGGAGGAACAGCAGCAGTCGGTCTGGCAGAGCTGGTGACTTCGCCGGTGATAAAATCCGAAATAGTATATGGAGGGGAAGAATATTCAGTCGCAGTGGAACCTGGATAAACCTTGACTTTAGCTGGGCTAGATCTCTTTTCGGCCAACCTCACAAGCTGTTTCCGGCGAGGCGTCTTCTTCGCCATCAAATTAGGAGCCGAAGGCAATGGAGGCACTGCTCCTTCCACCGGTGCAGGGACGTAATCATCATCATCAGGGTTGGACATCACCGTGACATTCTCCGCAAGATTCATGTGCTCAATTGGCACATTACGGCGCGGCCCTGCTTTGCTCTTCGGTACAGCGGGCGGCACAACGCCAGGAGGTATGTTGCGCAACCGCCGAGACCTTCTCAAGGTAGGGTTCCCCACTCTTCCAAACGTCTCAACAACAAAAGCTAAATTCGGGGGATTGTCAACATCAATTTCGTTCCCCGACTGACCTAGGAACACCTGGGCTTCAGACACGGCGTCAATCGGCGACAGAACTGGCACAACAGCTTAAGAATTGTGAGCCGGTGAGGGAGGTAGCGATGTTGCTATCGGTGGTGGGTTGGTAGAGGAACCACCACCGATTTCTTCGCGTATGTCCAAGCCACCAACTTTGGGATAGGGTGCAGGAACCTGTTCGCCGGAGCGACAGAATTCTGCCGGCAACTCTGGAACAGATGAGGGCGGCGGCGAGTTCGTCATCCTGTAAATTCTCAAAAAGACAAGAGAAACAAGAAAATCGAGATAATTAGAGAGAAGTAAGGAAGATTGAGAGTTCAATTTGTAGAGGGTTAATGATCAAACGGTAAAAAATATTCAGGTATTTATCCTTTCAAAAAATGACCGTTGAAGGAGAGAGAAAATAAAGAATAAAAGGAAATAACCCTAATTTTACCAGCAGCGAAGATGGCATATTCACAAAGTATGAATGTCCTCTATGGGATGCCTAAAATCCATGCCCTAAAAGAATATACAAAAACATATTATGATTTCAGTGACTTGATCCAATGTTGCTTTTTATTACTGATAACATTATAAACCAACATTGCCTTAGGTGAAGTCAATGGAAACTTTACCCCTTAACCCAAGTTAATGACTACGTCAAGATCTCTCAAGAAGTTTAAATTTAAAGATTGGATCAATTTATATCCAAATTTTCTTCATCCTTGAAGGGATTTGAATCTTTTAATCTTCAGCAATTGCTGTTTAACACCTCTTATTATTGGACATGGGAGAAAACCGGTTTCTGCGAGCAAATCCCACAATCACCTAATTGAAAAGGTTGGTTTTTTTTGCCATCATTTTTATTGCAACACAGGACCTTATCGCACTTTTAGTCAAACTCAATGCATTAGGATTATGTATGAAAAGAAAGATAAAAATGCATGCAAAAGTATACAAATGTTATGACTGATGTTGATAAGAGGTGTCACAACATCACAACCAACATTGGTTAGACAATGCACATACCGAGATCTCTTCTCAAATGAGAGAAGGTCTCGTAATCTAATGCCTTAGTGAAGATGTCAGCCAGCTGATTATCAGTTCCAATATGTTCAAGGCTAACAATCTTCCTCTCAACTAGGTCTCGAATAAAGTGGTACCTTATGTCAATGTGTTTGATTCGAGAATGCTGAACTGGATTTTTGGAGATGTCAATGGCACTGGAATTGTCACACAACACCGTCAAGATACTACTGTGCAGACCGTAGTCTTCAATCATTTGGTTCATCCACAGTAATTGTGTGCTCGCACTTCCACCTGCAATGTACTCGGCTTCAGTTGTAGAAAGAGAAATACAATTTTACTTCTTGCTGTACCAGGAGATTAGGTTATTACCCAAGAAAAAACAGCCCCCTGTAGTACTCTTTCTATCTACCACATCCCCAACCCAATCCGAATCAGTATATCCTACAAGTTCAGTACCAGTATCTTTTGTATGCCACACACCTAATTCAGTTGTACCAGCAATGTACCTAATAATTCTTTTAACGATTTTCAAGTGTGACTCTTTTGGATTAGATTGGTATCTAGCACACAACCACACACTATACATAATATCAAGTCTACTTGCTGTCAAATAAAACAGACTCCCTATCATGTTTCTGTACATGGTGTTATCAACACCCTTACCAACATCATCTCTTGTCAGCTTCACAGTTTTACCCAGTGGGGTTTTCTTATGAGTTTCACTTTCTAGCCCGAACTTTCTGACTAAGTTCTTAGCATATTTAGTCTGGGAAAGGAAAATACCATCATCAAGCTGTTTGATTTGAAGACAGAAAAAGTATGAGAGATTACCTTCCATACTCATCTCAAATGTGTCGGACATTCGAGTGATAAACTCCTTGACCATCTGCTCGTTAGTGGATCCAAAAATAATATCATCCACATAAATATGGACGATTAAGATGTGCTTATTGGATTTAAGAAGGAACAAAGTTTTGTCAACTTCCCCTCGTCTAAAGTTCAGATAAAGCAAATGTTAAGTTAGCCTTTCATACCAAACTCTAGGAGCTTGTTTTAAACCATAAAGAGCCTTTTTTAATTTCAAAACAAAATTCGGTTTTTGAGTATCTAGAAATCCTTTAGGCTGCTCAACATACACTTCTTCACTTAAGACTCCATTTAAAAAAGCACTCTTAATGTCCATTTGATACAATGAAATCTTCATTTAACAAGAAACAACAAGTAAAAGCCTTACCGACTCAATGCGGGCAACAGGGGCAAATGTCTCATCAAAGTCGATTCCTTCAATTTGTGTATACCCTTGCGCAACCAGTCGAGCTTTATTCCTTACGATGTTTCCAGCCTCATCAGTCTTGTTCTTGAATATCCACTTTGTTCCTATTACGTGGGAATTTTCTGGACGAGGAACAAGATCCCAAACATCATTTTTGGCAAATTGTTCCAGCTCTTCTTGCATTGCCCTTATCCAGAACTCATCCTTGAGTGCATCCTCCACACGCTTGGGCTCTGTTTTAGAAAGGTACAAAGATTCACGAATCTTAGAACAATTAGTAGACAGACAGACATACCTGACCATTTCCTTGAAATTTATATGTCGGTTTCTTGTACTCCTTTCATCTATATCTCCGATCATTTGGCCCACGGGATGGTTTCTCTGAATTCTGGACGGGATGTCCCTTTGATGGAGGTCAATAGGTTCAGCTGAATCTTCATCTTCGGATTCAGAATCTGATTCTGTGCCGTCTCGAGCTGATGTTGGTTCTGATGTTGAGTTCTCAGCACCAACATTGGTACCAACATCACTCAACTCTCTGGTTTCAGGACCTGCATCTCTGTTTTCAATACCTGCACTATCATCTGAAGGAGGAGTGACATTTTCTTGAGGATTTTGATCATAACCCATATCATTATCCTCTGTAGGTTTGACTCCACTCGTTAGATCATCGAACTTGACATTTACTGACTCAAACATGCTTCGAGTTCTAAGGTTAAACAACATATATGCATGACTATTTTGGGAATAACCCATGAAAATGCACTTATCACTCTTTGAGTCCAGTTTAGGTAGATGATTTCTATTGTTTAGCACATAGCAAATACATCCAAACACATGAAAATAGCTCAAGTTCGGTTTTTTACCCATCAACAACTCATAGAGAGTAGCACATGACCCTGGTCTAAAATAAGTCCTATTTATAATATGAAATGCAGTATTCATTGCTTCAGCCCAAAAACGTTTTGCTATGCCATTTGAAATGAGAATAGTTCTAGTCATCTCAGCAAGAGTCCTATTTTTGCGTTCAGCTATGCCATTTTGTTGTGGAGTAATAGGTGAAGAAAATTCATGACTTATGACCTCCGAAGTGCAGTATTTAGAGAGAGATGTATTTTCAAACTCTTTACTATGATCAGTTCTAATCCTACCAATGTTCACATACACACAGCCTTTTTGCAAGTTTTTTGAAAGTTTCAAAAGTTTTAGATTTTTCTTTTAGAAATTCTACCCAAGTGAACCTAGAAAGATCATCTAGAATAACTAAATCGTACCTCTTTCCACCAAGGCTCTCGACTTCAAGTGGTCCCATGAGATCCATATGAAGGAGTTCGAAACAAGAAGATGTAGTGAGGCTTTGCTGAACTGGATGTGGCACCCTTACCTGCTTTCCTTTCTGGCATGCCTCGCACACAGGAATGATCTTGGTGTTGAGTTTAGGCATCCCAGACATAGCTTCTTCCTTGGCCAACCTGTCCATCATCTTGTAGTTGACATGCCCGAGCTTTTGATGCCACACCTCAGCATCACTCAATTGAGACAACTTGCAAGCGCATCACTTTAGATTTGGTAGCAATTATCTGAAGTCCTTTGTCCAGTGAGTATAGACGGTCCATTCTCCTCATAGACTTCACACTTTTCACGGTTGAATTTGACACTAAAACCTCCATCGCATAGTTGACTTATGCTTATCAAATTTGCAGTAAGTCCTTTACCAGCAGCACATTTTCCAAAGTTACAATTCCAGGAACATGGAGAGTTCCTTGACCAATGATTTGGCTATTTCTGCCTCCACCATACCTTACCTTTCCTCTTTGAAATCTGACAATGTTGAAAAGTAGCTCCTCTGACCCAGTCATATGCTTCGAGCATCCACTATCAAAATACCAGGCTCCAGGGACGTGTGATTTCAGAGAAGTATGGATCATATTGCACTTGATGTTATTTTTCTTGACCCACACTTGTTTGAACCTAGTGTTGGTATTGATGTTGGTAACATGAGAACCAACATTAGATTTAGCTGCCACCCTTGTTCTTTGAAAGTGTCTTCTCTCGCCAATGATTTTTCAGCAAAAAGACCGAATGTGGCCTGGTTCACCAAAGTGATGACGCACGAACTGTCTCCTCCTCTTTTTGTGTCGTTTGGTCAATTTTTGTTCTTGGCTTGAGGAATGTGTTGGCTGAATTGGTTTAAACCCAGTTCCATGCTTTGAGATTTCTAGGAAGCTTGTCTGTAGGATTTCGTCGAGCTTTGCCTTGCCTTTGTTCAGATTCGTGATAGTTCCTTGAACCTTTATCAACTCGGTTCTCACCTTGTCTAACTCAACATCCTTCTTGGTAAGTGACGTTTCCAAGCGGACAATTATTTCGAGTTGATCATCCTTCTCCTTGGTTAGTTTTTCTACCTCCTTCATGAGATCCTTGACCTTGAGTACCTGTTTTCCACAACTGACAAACAACTGCTTGTGCTCAACACTCAGCTGCTCGTATTCCTCAAAGTAATCAGTAGTCTCGGCATTCAGGCACACGATGTTGTCTTCAAGGATACTAACATGGACATCGTCGTCCCACACAACATTGGTGAATAAGGATGGAACAGGCTCGGTTGACTTGGAATCATTGACATCCTCAGTAAAGTCTGTAGAAACCATGCTCTTCTTCCTAAGAGTGTTGGGACACTCATTCTTATAGTGTCCCCAACCCTTACATTCGTGGCATTGCACCTCACTGAGAGGTTTCGTGGGGCTGGATGTATTAGGAATTGATGAGGTAGACTGAGATCTGGGAAGAGCCCGTCCTGTGAATTTTGGAGTAGACGCCTGTGGTCTGGACTTTGTGCTTGACCCTCCCATGCTGCTCTTCTTCTTTAGGAAATTATTAAAATATTAGGTCATGAAGGATAGTTCGTCTTCCTCTAAAGTAGTGGACTCCATCATTTTTAAGATCCCATTCATGTCGAATTCCTCATCGTCTTCATCGTTGTCAAAGTTAGCATCAGGCGAAAGAGAAACATTCTTGTCTCTTGAGTTGGAACCAAGGTGTTCCATCTCATATTACTTGAGGTTTCCAACTAAGGTGTTGAACTCTATGTCATCAACATCTTTGGATTCTTCTATGGCAACCACCTTCATATTGAACTTCTTTGAGATGGATATCAGCAATTTTCCTACAAAACGGGAGTTAGTTATTGATTCCCCAAGCTCTTTGCACTCGTTCATAATATCTGACAGTCTCATGGCGTAATCCTTGATAGACTCTTTCTCATCCATTCTCATTGCCTCGAAGGTGGACATCAACATTCTCAGCCTTGATCTCTTTACACTCTGAGTTCTTTCACACACACTTTGGAGTGCGTCCCATGCATCCTTTGATGACTCGCAATTCTTGATGACTCTGTAATAACTTGCATCTACAAAACCACACAAGGTATTGATGCATTTGGAATTCCAATTCGCAGCAGCCATTTCATCAGCAGTCCATTCTACCTCCATTTTCGGAATGGTGTCGCCTTCACCATCAGTGACACGTGGCTTTTCCCATCCAACGAGGACGGTTCTCCATGCACGTTCGTCAATGCTCTTTAAGTGCCACCGCTTCCTTTAATTCTAGAGGGAATAGTTATCCCCATTGAGGATCGGAGGCTTTGGGTTGCCTTGAGCATCCATAGCACCTAAAAATAAGGATCGGTACTTAAAAGGTTAAGTAAACCGCTCTAGATGCCAATTGTTAAGTTTGAAGGTCTATGGTTTTAAAAATAAGTCTCAATTTGTGATGTTGTTTATCAATGTTAGCCAACACTGGTTAACAACATCAACCAGAGTTAATCAAAAATTATGCAGCGGAAATTAAATTATGAACACAGCAAATAAAATTCAGTTCACAAGTAAAATACTTGTGAACTTGGGTGTACAAACCCGAAAACTATATTACTTTCTTGTTCGATCAATACAAGAATATTAAGTAATATATGAAAACTAAAATATCAAAAACTTGATACTAAATACTTGTCGCCTAGGTTGAAAAGCTCTTATCTGTTGGTCACGCAACTTCGAATAGCTTGTTGATTTAGAACAATGGCTCCAAGTAGTTTTCTTCTTCTTTCCTTGCCGTGCGTCTTCTGCTCAAAAATCTCGTGCGTAAAAAGTACTCGCAAGCTTTAGGATTCTCTTGTCTTAAATAAACAATCCTAGAATCCTAAACTTGTTAAACAAGTAAAATCATTCCTAAACACAATCTAGGAAACTAAATAAAGTCTTGTACATCAACTAGGAAACAAATAAAGTTCTAAATCTAGTTCCCTAACTTATTATGTACCCAAGAAAGAGAAATAACAAAATAAGAATTATTGCCAATAATAAATTTCTCAACAATATGCAACAATTACAACAAATAGAGGAGAAAAGAGAATTGCATCTATCAAGCTATCATTTAGGAAATTTCAATTTGTCAAGCTAGCATCTTTAAACAGTAGACTTCCCACGTGCAGCTCTCCACATTCTGAAGAAGATGGATGCAATTAGTGACATGACAATCAACAATTTCATAAGCCTTCTCTTAGCACAATCCTTCTTTGCAACTTCAGCTTCCAATATTGAAACTTCATTTCCCATCTCAACTAATTCAATTTCCATCTTAGCCACATCTTCCTTCAACTTTGAAACTTCACCCTCCATGTTTGTAACTTCACTTTGCAATCGATTAATCGTTCTTAGCAAGCCTGGAATAATCTCACGACCTCTACGACACATCGGAGGATCTTCCCAGTTAAAAAAATTACATCCATTTTTTTTGGAAAAAGGAACCAGTTTGATCAAATTGAATAAAAATATTAATTTCACTAATTATATCACTAATTGAATAATATTATCAACTTCACTAATTAAATCACCAATTTTATTAACATTGATATCAATTTTCCCCAAATTTAAATGGGTGAAAGCAAATTCTAAGATTACCTCTTTCCAAAACAAGCACGCATAAAACCTTCTTCCAGGATTTTCGCCGGTTCATCCAGTCCTAATTATCGTCGGCTCCTTGCAGTAGCACTTCAGTGTGCTTGTAGAATAGGACATCGAGTTGATTTATATTTAATCTGGGGCAACTGTGAATTAGGGTTCTTCAAAAATTCCAATTTGGGGGCAAAAATGGGTGGTGAAATGAGGGGATCGGCCGAAATGTTTTGTGAATCTGATTTGGGGGCAAAATTCTCAATTAGGGTTCTTGACAACTTTGATTTGAGGGGCGAAATATTTTTGGAATTAGGGTTCTTCGAATTTTTCAATTTATGGGATCTGCGAAACGGGTTTGTGTTTATTTAATGTTTAGGGTTGGTTTTTTTTAATATTTATTTATTAACTCTATCTTGAAAATGTCCATAATACCCTTCTGTTTTTCCCCCAAAATTCACGTGGGTCCCACATTTGCCACGTCAGCATTGACTTCTCCAAAATTGAGTCAAAATTGGTGAAATTCGCCGGATTCTGAGAAGAAAAAAAACCCCGAATTGAAGGTGCACGTGCCCCTCACGTGACTAATTTCGGGAGATCTTCGAATTTTCGGCGACTAGTGGGGTCAAATTGCGTATTTTTTGAAAGTTAGGGTATATTTTTGCCAACACGTAAACTTAGTGGTATGAAAGTGCCAACCCCCCAAACTTATTGGTTCTTTTTTTTTTTTTTTTGCAATTTGCCAAAAATAAATTATAAATAACATAAGAGATTTAGAGTCATGGGTCGTGTCAAATTACGTTTTCCAAAATAAAAATCCAAATGCATTTAAAAATCAAACCTCAAAACCATCGGCTGGAATTGAAAACCAACAGCAATGCATTTAAGAATTAAAAGGCGGGGTCTAGGCGCGCGAAAAAATGGTCAACTTATTTTGTTGACCAATTAGGCGCGTCTAGGCTTGAAAAGGCGAATGTTTTTTAATGAGTAACTTGATTTTTTTTAGTTTAGCCAAATATTACAAAATTTATAATGACATCAAAAAATGATCAAATAATTAATATTTCATAAACTATTGTAAAAATGTCTTATGAAGACGATCATACTTTTACAGTAAAAACCTCATTTTTTTATTTTTTTTTTGTGAAATTCGTACTTTTTAGGAAAATGTGAATAATTGTTTTGAAAAGTATGATTTTATATGTTGAAACTAGAACTTATAATTTGAATAGTATGATCATCTTACATAAGAGCGTGAATAGTACGTTGATTTTGTATAGATAATTAGTAGTTTGCTAATATCGAAAAATATGTAGACAAATTTGTTAAACATATTTTTTTTTACTTATTATAACAATATAATAAATAAAATAATAAAATATTTAAAAATGTCTTTTCACACCTATACTTCGCCCAAGCACGCTTAGATTTTCAACAAGAAGCACTTGTTGCTTAAACATATTTTCCTGTTTGTATAGTCTTTTGAAAAATAGTATTTTGAGGGAAAATATGCAAGTGTGCATTGCCTTTGTGCTTAGTCATAAATTCAATTGTATGATCTTATATCAAAGATATCATTTGAACTCGACTGTTGTTGTTGACGGTCAGTTATCGATTGTTACTGCCTGTTACTGTCTGTCAGTCACTGTTATCGTCTGTCTGTCGTTGTCACTGTCTGTCAGGCACGAGTAGTTTGGGCAATCAATCGAGCAGGTTGTCTGTGGTTCTTGCTTGACTACTCGTGGTACCTATTCCCATTTTTCCTGGTCGGGTCGGAGACGACGACAAGATTTGGGTCGTAGATTGGGTATATTCCGGAATATGACGTACCATATGTTTGAATCCCAAAGATTAAGGGACGACGTCGAGCCTACTGGGAGGGATAAGGAGTTTAAGGCTGCGGCCTGGAGTGTCACCTTTCATGGTGAGCAGAAACGTATGGGTCATGTTTGATCGACATTGATTCTACGTTTATGTGAGTTAATCTGGCTCGCAAGCTAAGTGCTACGGGGGGGAGCCACCTCTAGAGTTCCGTACCCGACACTCACAAATTGGATTGATTGTTTTTGAACGAGACAGCTTTTCCTGTCTGTTCAACTGTTAACTGTTTCAATTGATTTCTTAAAAATAAGAACGAGACAGCTTTTCCTGTCTGTTCAACTGTTAACTGTTTCAATTGATTTTTAAAAAACAAGAACGAGACAGCTTTTCTTGTCTGTTCAACTGTTAAATATTTCAATTGATTTCTTAAAAATAAATTAGCATTGTCTGTTTGTTCTAAATGTGATAATTGATTAGTTTTTGAGAAAATCTATCGTTTGTTTAATTTTAAAATATTTTAATTTTGAAGCTGCTGACTAGAATTTTATTAAACATATGAAAATAGTTTTGCACACCAAGTGCTTGGATTATTTTATGAAAATTATTTTCTAAACTCTTGTTAGTTTTATATTTAAAAAAAAAACTTGCATTTTCATTTTTGTCCCTCACTGAGCTCTTTTAGCTCACGCTCTCTTTTGTTTTAAAATCAAACTCTCCAAATATCGACATTTTGAGAGTGACCCGGATCTCGATCCTCCCGGTGAAGAGTGGCTCGTGAAAAATTTGGGAAAATCTCATAAAATATTACTAATTTCTAAAAATATAAAAAAAAAGTAGAATATTTTTAGTAACTTATCAAATTTGGGAAAAAAATATGTCTAATTTGACTTGAATTTTCAAATTCCAAAGAGACTGGTTATTTGTTTCTTTCTTTCATATGATTTGACCAATTAGAGCTTAGATTTTCAAGACTTGAGACTTGACATTGCTACCTTACCACTACTCACGCCTTTTTAAACTTTGCATATGAAGCGGTGAGATTGGATTAAAGCGGATCAAAGAAGAGAGATTGGGATAATTTTAGGGGCTAAGTTTTTTTCTTTTTTTTTTTTCATTTTAGTAATAATTGTGATTGATTTAGCCCCTCATAATAAAATCAAAAATTAAAAGGGCAGTTCAAAATGAGTTAGGATAGGATAGGAACCAAAAGGCCAACACCAGCCCCAAACCCATTTTATAACAATAAAAAAACCGCCCCATACGACCCGGGTTCGGAGCGGTGCAGGTTTGTACCGTGAACCCAGCCCATTGCCGTCCCTGCTCACAATAAACTACTTTTTTGGGTTCCCATGATCTTGTCTCTCTCATTAGTACAATACAATACATACATTGCACATCTATTACATAAGTTCAATCCATTTTGAATACAAACATTACAGCTTCATCACATCACATAACCCAGTTCTTCAAAGTAAACCCTTACCCACAACTTTTTTTTTTGGTTAAATACTCCCTATACCCAACCATGAGAAGTCTTTTTATTCACATGTATGTATTCATCGATCCACCAACACAAACGACACCACGAGATCACAGAATGATCCGGGTATCTTTTCTTTTGTTTTGCTTTTTTTCCCCTTACGCTTGTTCTTTCCATATCCGGCCGGCCACTTTCAGCTTCAGCTCCTTTCTGTTACCTCCGGAGAAAAAGAGAGCCACATTCCTTTGAATGATCAGCCCGTCCATGCTGTCACGGACTTTTGTGTGGCTATCGCGAATGCTCCTCGGAACCCCATGCCACGTCAGCTTCCGGCCGTCTGAGCCCACTTCCAGGCTGTAACAGAACTTTTTAGCATCGTCATCATCGCCCATGAAACGGATGAACGCCATGTAGACCGGCGCATTTCCAAGGTTGAAAGCCTCAAAGTGCAGGCAGAATTGGTAGCCGAAACAGTTGAAAATCTGAAGACGGGTTTAGATAGTTAATATTAATAATCATAAAATAATAAATAAACTTTCAAAATTACACATATCCCCTTGTAATATGTAAACTAAAAACAAAATATAAGATAGCAACGGACTATTTGTAATTTTGATAGATAGACAGTTTTTCTATATAATTAGACAAAAGCTCGAGGGTGTTTTTGTAATTAACCCTACATGTAAATTTCAAACATGCTAAAAAAGGAGACCACTTACAGTCAGCATCCACGTAGCATTCTCAACGTTTTGGGGATTGGACTTAACATATCGGTGGTTGAAAGTACAACCATTGTGCATATCAACCTTGTGATGGTTCTGGAGATGGGCCACAAGAAACGGAATATCACCAGTGATGGAGCACTCGGCCCCGGCGTAAGGACAGCAGTAGGGGCGAAAAAGGCAATTCTGCTCGTGCTTCAGCCTGTTATTATAGGGAAATATCTCCTGACAGCCCAGGATTTGGTATTTGCATGGCATTTCAAGTGACTCAGCGACTCGCTCCAGAGCCAAGCACCTTATGTTTCCGAGTTGGCGACGGCAAATCGGGCAGCAACGTACTTTCGACTTGCACTTTGCGCATAAAGTATGTCCATTTGGACACTAGAAGGGGAAAAGGAAATTGATATTAATGCAGTTAATGTCATTTTTCCCAAAAAAAAAAAAAAGAAAGAAAAGAAAAGAAAAGAAAAGACATACACCATCCGTTTAGAATTGAATGATGTTTTAGACTCACCCATCAGAATTAAGAATTAAATGTCAGGTATTGGCGGCACGTTGAAAGTAGAGATTTTTAAGGATTGTGACAAGGATAAAACTGGGAGAAAGAGTGAAATATATCTAAAACGACATTTAATTAGAAGAAAACTAAAACAACATTTAATTCTAAACGGACGGAGTATGATTATTGCTTTTCACTACTAAATAATCAAAAAGATAATGGTTGCATTACAGTGAAATATGTAAGGCATATTTTGGCATTTGCCCACGTGGTGCATCATGCAATTATTAATAGCAGACTTTCAACGGAGAAGTAAATTCGGAACACATTTTCAATTGAGATCCAGTATTCTTGTTTGTTTCATCTTCTAAATTAACGATATCAATACACGCCACATGACATGATGACGTCATTTTTGTACACATGGCATTCACACGGTTCATAGGAGTATAAGATGAAACACTAAATGGAATAGAGGATCTTGATTGGTTTAACTCCTAACATTCCAAAAGCACTTAAATATTCGCATAGCTATTGCGAATATTATACAATGCTATTATAATAAAGTATCAATTAGAAAATTCCCTTGAAGTTTAATCTAATCACAAACAACCCCAACTATCATTAATATTATTAACTAGTTTAACACCCGCATATTATGCGGGATTTGAAAAAGAGTAATATTTATTAAAAGTACTAAAAAAATAATATTGAAAATGGTACATACATATCGCAATATTATTTGTTTTATTTATTATTTTCACAATAAATAGTTTTTACACACAAATAAGAACATTATTTGTTCTAATTACAATAAAACTGATTTTCACAATAAAGAATCTTCAAGGGTTTTTTTTTTTTTCGTGAGTCACGAAAATTAGTTGTAAAGTATATCAAAATACCTTAAACTTGACAGGAAAACCTGTAGAAATTGACTTTGAAAAAATGTAAAACATACAACACTCACGTGTCAAATATGAACATGTGATATAAAAATTAAAATCCATAAGACACTCATAATTCTATTGAAAAAACGTCGTACATCTAACTTGTAGTATAAATAATATTATTTTATTACTTTTTTTCTTCTTTTTTTTTTCTGCGTAAGACACCAATTTGTTCGTATAGATATATAATGTATGTATCAATGCATTATATTGGAATTAGATAAAGAGAGTTATAATATATTTAATATTTATTTTTCTAGGAGTAATAATCTAATGTTATTATTTATTTTATCTTTTTTGTTTCCCTTTTTTTTCTTTTCTTTTCTTTTGTTTTTCTTTGCGTAATAATAGTTTTTCATGTATACTTTTAATGTTATTTTAAATTCATTATATCAGGATTAGATAAGGAAATTTAAGTTTATATTTTTTAAATTATTTCTATTTTGTAATAATTTTATATACCTCGTATCTTTTTAAAATAACTATTTAAAATAATAAAAATAAAATTATTTCAACTTTTATTATAAATAAAAATTAATTCAACTTATGTAAATTTTCTCTAATTAGATATAACTTGTTTATATTTTTATATTACAAGAATAAAAATAAGATATTGAATTAGGCAAAATATGTTAAAGAAAACATTAAATTAGGTAACATGTAATAAAAGGAAAATATTGAATTAGGCAAATTATAATATTAGGAAAATATTAAATTAGGTAAAATATAATAAAAGGAAAATACTAAATTAGGTAAATTAGTTTCGGATGACATCGAAGCACAATAATTTTTTCCAAATCTAAAAAGGTTGGGAAACAAACACATAGGATAGGAGGATTTTGCATTAATATATAGGGGAGATACCCCTTTCATATTTGTGTCGACCTTACAAATTGCTCCCTCAACAAGGGATTTTTATTTAAGAAAATGCAAACTTCAAGGGGATATTTGTAAATTTTGAAAATAAGTTATTTATTATTATTATTTTATTTTGAAATTATGTCAAACCTCAATGGTAATTTTTGTAATTTTGGTCAGACCTAATTCAATTTGCATTTTAAAAACCGATACTAAAAAAATGAGTTCAAAATCTGAATTATAGAACTCAGTTGTTTACTAATGCAGGATTAGATGCAAACGAGATACAAAAACTCGAAAACTAAATAAAAAATTAACCTGGTGAATCGGCGGGTACATAACATTCATACAAACGGGGCATTCGAGTAGTTCATGCACAGCGGTATTCGACGCCGTCCCGCGCTTGGAAACATTGAGATTCGAAAACTTCCTATGAGGAGACCTCCTGAACTCGACAATCTCAGCTGCAACGCCATTATCGACATTACGTGGGTCCATGTTGAGTTCCTGTCAACATAGAGTGATAGTTCTATTTAATGGACAGATCAGAAATTCTTGTAATGCATATAATAATCTTATGTCATAAGAAAACTGAAAAAAAAAAAAAAAAAAAAAAAGGAAAAAAAACTTATCATATTATAACAGAAGATAATTCAAATTCTACAAATTTTGTCGTGTAAGCAACTCGTTATTCATAAATCAATCATTACCATAATAAGAAGGGATAATTTAAAATTAAAAAAAAAAAATCTTTCAAAATTACAAATACCCCCCTGGCATTTTTTTGTCTTACAAAAGTGCAACCTCAAGAGGGGTCAACAGGGGGGTATTTGTAAGATAATACAAACCTCAAGAGGTTATTCGTTTTTTTTTTTAAGTAGATATTTTAATCATTAGACTAAATCTCAGGGGTGGTTTTTATAATTAACACTAATAAGAGAAAGAAAAAGGTAATCACATAAGCTACTTGTACACTTGAGAGCATGTCATTTGAAATATATACATCCATTAAAACTTTATAGAAAAGGGAGAAAAAATAAACGTACGAATAGTTTGGGACGTTCGAAGAGAATAAAAAGCGGTTTGATTTATGTCTATAAACTGACAAAACGCGCCGAATAAGTCAAAGAGTACTTTTATCTTTTGTTGACATACGCAGAACTAGCTAAACAACCAATACCGACAAACCAAAGTTATGAATGTGATAGACGACAAACCATAGTTACCTTTTGGTCATGCAACGCGACAACAACTAAAAAACATGTTATACATAAATTCTTCTAAAAATTAACTATCGAAAACAATTAATCATATCAGACAATAATAAAAAAGGGAAAAAAAAAACAGAAGTCGAATAAATCTTTTTGTATAAGAAATATAAGTTTTTTTTAAGTGCAAATTCCTAAAATCAAAGATACTATATGTAGTAAATATACAAATGAATTTAAAAAAAAAAGCATCAAAGCTACCGACAGGTACAAACAATTGAGTTAGTTAATCCGGCATGCTGGAAATACCAACACGGTCCGTTAAATAGGAGCAGCTAAATTCCATTACAATGACACGTTGCGTTCAAAAAACGAACAATGTAACAAGTGTAAACATTGTATTCGAGGTGATCATAAACTAATGCCCCAAACAAATCATCTTCTACTCGCTACATACAAACAAAGCCCAACAATCAAGGAGCAACTATAAATATAAAAAAGAGAAGCTAATAAATACAAATATTTGTTACTATATATTCCTTCGTTTACTCTAATTACATCTAAATAAGTTAATAAGGGCACATTTGGAATCACGGGCTATGAACATAGACTGTGTTCACCAAATGATTCATAAACATAAATTAAATTGTTGTGAGAAGAAACAATTGATCCAACAAATGAATAAAAATTAATGCAAGATTTCGTTTACCATAAAATTTAGATATATATTTGTAAATATTAACTTATTTCTTATGAAGGGAGAATAAATGTCAATTAAGCAAAGATGTGTGTCAATGAAAAGCTATCATCCATAAAAGTTCCACAAAAAAATAAAATAATAATAATTAATTTTTTTTTAAAAAAAATGCAAGAAGCCAATTAATTCCGATATATCCACTTCCTAAACCATTTTTTAAGCCTCTTTAGGGCTATGAGATTTAAGCCAAGAGTAAATAAACCATCATAATAAGAGAATATATTGTACAAACACATCAGTCACATCAAGGTAGAATCTTTCCAATCAGGTACCAAATTTAACAAAATTAACCACAAGAAAGAATGCAAATCATAGACTCCATAAGTACATACAAGACTGTATTTTTGCAACACCTCTGAGAAATAAATTATTATTAAAATGAAATAAAATAAAAATTACAATTCATATGTATGAACTCAAACATGAAAGTCTCATACCTATACAGTATATATTATTATGATGATGATGATGATGATGATGATGATGCTCTCCTAATATCAATTTGGACCATCAATTTCACATTCACAAACAATTTACCACAAAATAAATCAGCCCAGAAAGAGATAAGTAAATCTGAACCAACTAATGACCCTCGCAAACTCCACAGTAACCAAAACTCAGCACCTGATATTTAATTTTTTAAATTTTTTTTTTTTCAAAATTCAAAACAACAGGCATCTTAAACACAGAAATTATCGCCGTTCTTGCACTTTTTACTCCAACAAAAACACAAAACCCACAAATTACAAATAAAAATCAAACAACAAGCAAGATCGACCTTGTTTTCTTTTCTTGATAAGAAATGGAAAAATTCAAAATTTGCACACCGCTAAAACAAGAACCCAAAAAGCAAAAGATGAGGCGGTAGAAACTAAACAAGAAAAGCTTACGAAAGCCCACCAGAAATGGCCTGAAATATAATCAACCCATACTCAATTGCTCCTACAAGACAAAGCACAGCAGGAGTTTGTTGCGTTGAGGTGGAGTTCAATCCTTAAAGCCCGTATCTTTTTCCTATATTTACGTGGCTAATTTGGATTTATTTGCGACTGCAAGAAAAAGCTATAGATGTGCATAAATATTTCACACACTCCGCGTGTGTGTGTGAAATTTCTACTGTAACTTTTGTATTGTGCAAAGTTTTTGAGATTGTCTGAGTCAAAGATTTTAGGTTGTCACAATCGTAATATCCATTCCATTTACGGATTGGGAGTTAAAAATTGACTGTTTTGTGGGTAATCTGTGTCAGGCTGTGTTTGTTTGTGTGCATTTTTCCTTTTCAATTATTTTCCCAAAATGAATGCCTTATTTGAATTTAATTTATTTGCTATTACTTTTATTTAAAATTGTAGGAAGAGATAGTTTGCTAAATTATTCTCCATTTAAATAAAGAACTTTATTTTTCAAAAAAATGATTAACTAAAGAACTTAATACATTAATAATGTTTTGAAAAATACGTTTGAAATAATAATTTGACTTTGTAAAGCGAGACCAATTTTCAAATATATACTTACTTTACGTGTGTATAGACCATGGTAGTATATGCTTGCAATTGTTCTTTATTGCTTGTTTAATCAAGATTGTTTACATGCTAAAAATAAAACGAGTTTTATTAGTCCAAATCATAAATTGTTGAATTATATTTTAAGAACAAGTTGTTAAAAGATTTGGAGAAAACAATGTGAAAGATTTTATGAGATGTTAGTAATTCTTTTCTTGTAATTAAAATGGTCAATGTTAAATGAGATTGTTAGTATAAGATTTTATTTTTTAAATGTGTTGGGGAGAAAAACAAAACATTAAACACTTTTAAAAGCGTTTAAGCTCAGCCAAGCCAAAACTCTCCAATTATAAATTTCCTAATCACACTTTATATATTTTCTGTCTGATACAAATATACAAAACGATCACATGTAATTTATTTTATACCATATGAATAGAATTTAATTTCCCTATTGTACAAATATGTATTATTATCTTTCACTCACATTACACGTATATATAGAATATGACATAAAATAAACAGTAAATATCATGTTTGACACTTACATAGATTTTGAGCATTGTTTAAGCACTAATTCACTGCGTGGGTTAAATGGTGCCAAGTGTCGACATTTTAATTGTTTCAATTTAGGGGGCTAGTTACGGAGTTACAGTTGTGTTTTCAATTATTATTGGGAAATCAATTGATAATTTCTTGGTTAGATATAGATTTCGAGTTCACCTAAACCCCACTTGTTTAATCATTGTATTTTGTTTTTTTGTTTGACAACTTTTTCATTTTGTTTAGATTATATATAGTAGTGATATTAAAATTCGTAAAACGCAGCAGAAAATATCAGATAAATTGTTAGAGATTGTTAAGAAATTTATTTTATTTTCAAAATAATTATAAAAATTATCATTGTGGTTTGTTAAATATAAAATAACACTATCATCGGGCCGTGTTAACAAATATTGTGGTTTGTTAAATATTAAATAACATTATTATCAAATCGTACTGAAAGATTATCCGTCTGATCAAAACTTCATGAACAACACATCATTGTAAAAAAATCGATATATCATAGTACCAACACATTATATTACAAAAATTAATACATCTTAACAAGAGTAAAAGATTTACGAAAAATCAATACTTTCAAATATAAAAATTAATAAATTATAATATAAAACTCAAATACATTATATTATCCAATCAGATGAGTTGACGGGTGATGATCCATTAATTTGATAGGTGACAATTGTTCCCAATAACTTATTCTTAAAGAACTAGTTTTTAATTTACTTCACTTTTTTTGTAATTAACCATTATTTTATTTTTAAATTTTCTGTGAGACCAATTTAAATCTATTTTGGATAATTGAGCAAGATTTCATCTAAACCCAACCCAACTCAAAATATCTTCAGACCCAATCTACCGCAAAAGTAGTTTGGGTTTGGACTCATGGTTTCAAACCCATTCTGTTAGTGGTTCCCCCTTTCGTATGATTAAAGCCCATAAGAATATAATGGCCAAAGGAGCCAGGGTCCATTATCCATTGTCCATTATTTGGATATGTCCACGTGATTTTAATTGTAGATCTTAGGCCCATATACTGATTGTTTCAGCGTAGCCCATTCACACAGTGCTAGTATTTTTATGAGTTTTCTCATCCATACTGAGTCCGTTCTGCATTTTTGGGTGTAGACAGACAAGAGGCAGTGATTAAACGAGGTTAATAGAAGTTAAACGGAGATTTGTTAATAAACATAAACTACAAATACAATAATTATCAATAATTAATTGAGTATTATTGTAGATTACGTTCTTAAAAGGTATATAAATGCAAAATTATCTATAAGATATAAAAATTCTTAGATATAGAAATTTGATCCGCACGTCAAACATAAAAATAAAAGGTCAATCCAAGCAGAATATTACTCTAATTTTTAGTCAAGTATCAAACATAAGAGTAAATCACAATAGTATCGAATTAAGTGCCCAACTTTATAGGAGAGTTTTTTATTGGTTAGGCTATTAAAGATTATACTCGATCCATTATTTTATTGGTAGTGTTAACATTTTGGAAAAAAGATAATCATTCTAATTTTTTCTTTTCTAATAAAAATAAAGGTTATTTTACCTTTATTATATCATATTTTTATTTATTTTAAATAAATAGATAATTTAATTATTTTTCTTAATTTCCATTAAATGGTCAATTGCGAACAGATAGAATGGGACGAATGGTATAAATTCTGAAGGAGATATGAATAAAAAATAAGTGAAAATCACTAAGGGGTGATATTACCTCATCTACATCTTTTTCTTGTTTTCTTTTTTTCTTCTTAATTCAATTTCTAAATAAGTGTGTTTTTCTCCTATAGTTTTATTTATTTCCTAAGTAATGTGTGTAAAGCCTCCGAAATTTGGAGACAGTCCTAATTCAACTCTATTATTTCTTTGATAAAATTTATAGCCTTTAATTTCCATATAACAAAATTTGTTTAAAGCATAAAAATGGAGCCTTTTCAGGCGAGTTCTGTGCGTCCTCAATTTGTAGTATCAATATGATTTAGAAAGTTTTAAATCACTAGCAAACATGAATTTTAAGAGGCTCAATCTCAATCCAGATTTTATAGAAAAAAAGATTATTTGGATAGACCCACCACGAAGAACCACAATCATCCCGAATGCGTATGATTGAAAGAGTTGCAAAAAAATGAATAAATAGAAATAAAAACTGAAATTGAATCTTGAAATACAGAATTACATGGGATGCCAATAAATCGTCGGCGTGCAATTCAGTGATTGTGACATCTCCCCTTGAACACACACAGAAAAGGAGAAAGAGAACAAAACTAAATGATGTAACAGCCAAATTGATTTACATTTTGCTTTGTTGCAGCTGCTCCCACAACCCCCCGAATCCCCAAGAAAAGAAACCCCACTCACAAATTCTCCAGATTACAAGCATTATAATATTCTCACTCGCAACCTTTGAAAAAAAAAGAAAAAATAAATAAATAATATATACATATAAACATGTAGTTTTGGTTTTATACATAAATAAATATATTAAATCAGTATTTTATAATTGTAATATTTACAAACAGAGTATTTGCAAGAGAAAAGTTTTTTTTTTGTTCTCAAACTACACTAAATTTGATGTTTTGCTTCTTAATCATTTTTTCATACACTTTGTCTTTTGAATTATGTATTATTTCTATTTTACCTTGAGTATTTTTCCGTTGAAAACTATATCCGTCATAAATAAATACATTTAATGTGTGTGTTCTTGCAGGGATTAGATCTGTTGATAATTTCTACTAATTGATTGGAAGACATGAATGTCGTTATGGATTTACTAATGCCATCACAGATGCTGAGACAGGTGTGACAGCTTTTGAAGCGACATCCATGACAACACTCAAAGACACCAAAACTGGAATGGTAAGGTTGGGCTATGTTACTAGACAGTATCTTATGGTAAGAACTAATTACTATGTGTCCTCCATGGAGCCTAGGATTGTTAGTGGAGCTCTAAAAGATGAGTTTTGGAAATTGTCTATGCAAAGTGAGTTTGAGAAATCTACCGATAACGATGGTTGACATTTAGTTCCTTATCCCAATGATAGAAAATTAATGGAAACAGATTGATTTTTTTTAAAATAAAACCAATGAGCATGGAAATAATTTACGTAACAAGGCTCCTTTGGTTATTCAAAACTATTCTCAAGATAAGGAGTCTTTTTATGAAGATAATTTTTTAATAACAACTAGATTTGATAATGTCCGTATTATGCATGATGTAACTTGTCATCTTGATCTTAAACTTCACCCCATCGATGTTGAGAATTTCTTTTTCAACGGTATTCATAGTGTTGATGTATATGTTGCACAACCTCATGATTTTGAGGATCTCTACAATCTTGATCATGTGTTCGAGCTTGAAATGGCCCTCTATGGTTACAAAAAAGCACCTCGTGCATGGTTTGATAAACTAACTGATTTACTCATTAAATCTTGTTTTATAAGAGGTAAAGTTGATGAAATCGTGTTTGTTAAAAAATATATATAATGATCTTAATGCACAAGTTAACATTAGATGATATCATTTTTGGTTCTTCTTCTAACACTCTAACCAAGTTGTGGATTCCTTGGCTTCCACGATCGAAATAAGCATGATGGGTGAGTTAAGGTATTGTGGGGCTTACAAATCAAGGTGACGCATGATGGTATTTTTATTTCTCAAAGCAAGTGTACTCATAATTTGCTGAAGCTCTTTGATCTAGAAAATACGTCTCTCTTCAAAACTCATCTGGGTTCAAGTTAAAAGTTATCTAAAAATGATGAGGTTTATGGTGTAGATCTTACTTTGTGATGCATAATAGGAAGTTGCTTTATTTGACTGTTGGTCGTTTTGATATTCTGTACGGTATTTATGTATGTGCTCATTACCAAGCTAAACCTACGATCACTCATTTAAAACCTGTTAAACGTATCATTCATTACATATGTGGTACAATTGATTTAGGAATTTGGTATAGGAAGACACTAGTGTTGTTCTTGTTGGTTTAGTAACTCTGACTGGGCAGGTGATGTCACGGATAGGCAAAGTATGACGGTGCATATTTTTATCTTAGAAATAATTTGGTTTCTTATTTTAATAAAAAGCAAATTGTGTGTCATTGTCAACAACTGAGTTTGTTTTTATGGGTGAACCAAATGATTGGGCACTATGGTTTACACAATGACTCTCTTACTATTTCTCGTGATAACTCCAGTACTATTGATATTTCTATAAATCCAGTCCATCATTCTCGTACAATACACATCGATATTCGGCATTACTTTATATAAGATTTGTTTGAGAAATGCACTATTTGCATGAAGTACTTAAATACTGAAAATCAGCTTGCAGACATTTTTACCAAGGTATTAGATTATGAGAGATTTTTTTCTTTGAGAAGATTTCTCAATATGTGTGTTATTTGAATGTGAGTCTGCATGCCGCGGCATTTTCCCTCGCATCTGTCGTGGAATTGTACATTACAATATTTTTCTTTATTTTTTAAGTTATTAGACATACCTCGCATAGTGTCTCAACTGCTGTAGATGATTTATAGGAATGCGTCAGTAAAAGAGTTAAATGTTTCAAAAACTAAAATGTGGTTGTTTATTACAAAAGTATGAGTTTCTCCCGGAAGCACAAAATGATATCTTGTCTAATGCAGGAACTCCTAAGCCATCCTAAAAGGGGTGAAATCTTTGTGTTAAGTTAATGATCAATGCGATATAATAAATAATTTCATGTATACAAATCAAGGACCAATGCAATTAAATAAGATGTTTAGTTTTATAACTCGATAAAGAGGAGATACTATCTACTTCCGAACACAATATATCAAATATGCTTAGCAATTTAGAGTGTTAATTCATTTTTAGGTCAAGAATTTACAACCCATTGACCTTTCGGACGAATGTCATCATGGAAGTCGCTCACATTCGGCACCGCATCTCCAACAACTGAATTATTTGTTTTTATTTCTTTTTGTGTGAAATTGTCCTTTATATATTTTAGACATAAAACTCCTAGGACATGGATCACTTAGTATTAGCTGTCTTCTTGTTGATTTTTGGTTCAAATACACTTATTAAGAATACGAATATCTTCTCTTTTTGTAAGATATGGCGGTGTTGAATTTTCGTGTACGTTATACACGAGTGCGCTAATTTAGAATGTAAGATCTTGTCTGGATAGGATCGTCATGAGCTATGGTAATTTGGGTTCAATGTTTGATATTTTCCCTTAATTTATTTACGGTATCCATATTTGAGGGATTTTCTACCTAAATTTATTCGTTGTAAAGTCTGATTTATTTTTCTAGGTTTAGCTTTTTGAACTCTTGGACTTCGGTGGATTTTCTTTAAATATCTATGTGTACGATTCATATCACACCACACGCACACATACTTTTTGAGTTCAAATTATCTTATATTAATTGTGCTCTTCTCTCTTTCTCCCCCTACTTTTACTCGAGTGTGACATCTGAGTTAATAGCTAATTGCAAGCATGGAGAAAATATTTCCAGATGTCAACTCCCTCATTTCAAATCCAAGTAAAATCGCTTCTTCTCCCACATCCGGTGTCGCCACTTTTGAAGTCACCGCCACGCCTGAAAGCTAATTGCAACCTCATTCTACACCCATGGCTGATGATTGCGTTGATTCATTTCCTGATGCGCTCGCTGATATGACATTATTTGGGGCTACTTTTGCACCCAGGTCGATGTCACCTACTGTTCCAGCAACATTATCACCACTAACTGAACAACCACCACCTCCATCCGAAGAGGAGTTCTCCACTCCGTCTCAATCTCCGGCCCCCTCACCACCGCATCTTTCTTCGATCCTCATGCCACCTCGTGACCCAAACACCACCATAGTTCTGGTCATTGGGTCAACTGGACCACACGCTGCCTTATCTTCCTGTGAGAAAGGTAACAAAATTAACATCAAAGATTGCCCTAACTTCAGTCTCATCCATGATTCCCTCATACCAAATTATATGCTATCATCGCTCAAGTCCAAATGCTTTTGTGGTTATCGGTCTGATGCCTTTGAGTCCTATAATTCCATTTCTGGTGTCTCCAAGAAGGATATATTGAGATCCAAGAAGTAGAGGAAACAAAATAAGCAAAAGAAAAAATTTGATAGGGGAGATGCATCAGTAGATGCAAGTGCGGATGTTATTGCTGACGTTGTTGGCATTCCTGCCAACACTAACACATTAGTTGCTACTACTAGTGGACTTGCGTCTCCTTTGCCTATGGAGGCCTCCAATTCTTTATTCGGAGACCTTGTAACTTTTTGTGGCAAGGCGTACTCATTCCTCCTCCGCACCAATCTCTAATTCTATCGATGATGACTTGAAGCCTACTGGTCGTGCTCTCCTGCGTCTCCGTAAGGGTAAGGACGTTGTTGTTAGTCCTTCGCTCTCTTAAACTGGGTCAATACTTGATATCTCAAGTGATGAAAATCTTTCGGCTGGGGATAATTTTAGCTCTCACTCTCCTATTGATGAGTTCCTCGACAAATACGCCAGGGATAAAGATCTGGTAAATTCTATTTTTGGGGATACCATTGACGATACTGCCACCAATGCGTTCCCAGATGCTACTGATGATGCGATCACATCTACACCCATATTTGGTGCTAACTACAGGTTGTGTAATGCTTTCATCAACACTTTTTATACCCTAGCTGCTCATTATCGATACAAGATGTTTGATAGATGATCTTTGATAAAGGAGAAGCACCGTCATGTCGTACATTTTGAACTTATAATCTAGATAGATTTTTTAGAGTCAGAAGCCAATGCACACCATTGAAGATATTAGGCCTTTTGATAAGGTTGTAATTTATGAGTTTTACTCAAACTTAAGTGTAGATGTGTATGATCCATCTTCATCAAGATATGACCATGTGTATGTGTGTGGGGAGATTTTTGATTTCACTACAATGGTGATTAATTATTTGTTTGAAACTCTGGATGTTGTTGAAAACACCGAGCTAACTAACTTCACTTGTATCATCAAGTTTTTGACGAGCAATCTCACCACTGAATGGTCGACTCAATTCCCCTCTTCCCATCTGTCATCTTTTTATAGCTTTTTGCAAAAAAGTTTGCAACAACTAGGTGCCTGCGAACAACAACTCACGAGTCACCAAGCTCAATGCTTGCATCCTCCATCAACTTGGTACTAGTATGTCGTTTAATTTTGATGCTCATGCCTTTGATGTCATCACATTCTTTGTCACATCTTCTTCAAATAAGTGGGCCTTTCCATTTCCAAGTTTGATCTTCGGAGTGTTCATATCTCACGGTCTGGTTCCTCGAGTTCCTCCACTTGGACGTCCGAATATGTTTACTGTCCCCCCATCACAACAAAAAAACTCAAAATTTCCGAGGGATTTTTCCCTTGGAATTAAGAAAAAATCCCTCGGTTTTGGTTAAACCGAGGGAAATTTCGAGGGAAAAATTCCCTCGAAAAAACCTTCCTCGGAAATCGGTTTCGAGGGAAATAAATCCCTCGAAATTACAAAATCGAGGGAATTCCGAGGGATTGGTTCCCTCGGAACCATTACCGGACAATCCCTTGGAAATTCGAGGGAAAATATGTCCCTTGGAAATCCAAGGGAGTCCCATTCCCTCGGATTTTTCAAAATTCTGAGGGAACTTTCCCTCGGTATTTTTAATTTTTCAATTTTTTTTATTAATTTTTAATTTTTTGTTTTAATTTTAATTCTTGTTTAATTATTAAAATTCCCAAAAAATTGAAAAAAGCAATTAAAGAAAAGTCAAAGAAATAAATCAATTATAATAAAAAAATATTTGAAAATTTATGAATTACATGCGTTCGATCGAAACAGTAACAAAGTTTATTACATAAATAAAAGTGTTCTATGGATGGGG
>BMAC01000953.1:261047-277440 GCA_014905375.1 Phtheirospermum japonicum
GAGGAAGGAGTAACGAGGTTGACCAGGACCAGGTTTTTCTCGGCGTCGCCGGTGTGAAGAAGGGACGGCTTTACGGCACCGACGCGTATGGGAAGATAGTGGCTGCTGCGAAGGGTTTACTGAAGGGCGACTCTTCCACCTCCTCTTCATCCCAGGCTGATAGACGACAGATCAGAGAGCTCGAGGCACAGGTCGAGGCTCAGAGGGCGCAGCTTGAGGCGTTGCAGCAGCAGGCAGCCGAGGAAAGGCGACAGCGTGCGGAGGAGCGCCGGCAGCAGGAGGAATTTCAGGCGCGGACGAACGCCCAGATGGCTGAGATGTACGCTCGTTTCCAGCAGCAGTTCCCCGCTCCCTATCAGCAGCAGCAGCAGTTTCCCCCTGAGGAAGGAGTAACGAGGTTGACCAGGACCAGGTTTTTCTCGGCGTCGCCGGTGTGAAGAAGGGACGGCTTTACGGCACCGGCGCGTATGGGAAGATAGTGGCTGCTGCGAAGGGTTTACTGAAGGGCGACTCTTCCACCTCCTCCTCATCCCAGGCTGATAGACGACAGATCAGAGAGCTCGAGGCACAGGTCGAGGCTCAGAGGGCGCAGCTTGAGGCGTTGCAGCAGCAGGCAGCCGAGGAAAGGCGACAGCGTGCGGAGGAGCGCCGGCAGCAGGAGGAATTTCAGGCGCGGACGAACGCCCAGATGGCTGAGATGTACGCTCGTTTCCAGCAGCAGTTCCCCGCTCCCTATCAGCAGCAGCAGCAGTTTCCCCCTGAGGAAGGAGTAACGAGGTTGACCAGGACCAGGTTTTTCTCGGCGTCGCCGGTGTGAAGAAGGGACGGCTTTACGGCACCGACGCGTATGGGAAGATAGTGGCTGCTGCGAAGGGTTTACTGAAGGGCGACTCTTCCACCTCCTCTTCATCCCAGGCTGATAGACGACAGATCAGAGAGCTCGAGGCACAGGTCGAGGCTCAGAGGGCGCAGCTTGAGGCGTTGCAGCAGCAGGCAGCCGAGGAAAGGCGACAGCGTGCGGAGGAGCGCCGGCAGCAGGAGGAATTTCAGGCGCGGACGAACGCCCAGATGGCTGAGATGTACGCTCGTTTCCAGCAGCAGTTCCCCGCTCCCTATCAGCAGCAGCAGCAGTTTCCCCCTAAAAATCCAAAAAAATAGTAAAAAATAGAAACAAAACCCAAAAAATTACGACCGGGATGGGGAGGAGTGCGCCTAAGCGTCCCGGAAATAAATCCTATTTTGTATTATTTTTTTCTATTTTTTACGATTTTAATTATTTTTAAATTTTTTAAAAAAATTAATTACATTTRCGAGGGAATACAATTTCCCTCGGGATTATTCCGAGGGAAACTTCGATCCCTCGAAATACTTCCGAGGGAAATTTTATTCCCTCGGAAATATAATTAATTTTTTTTAAAAAATAATAAATCAAACCGAGGGAATTAAGTATCCCTCGGTTTTCCGAGGGACGACTTCCCTCGAAAATCCATCCGTCGGTCATCCCTCGGTTTTTCGTTCGGTAAATATGGCGGGAACATTTGGCGCCCTGATTTTCGAGGGATTTTCCGAGGGAATGTAATTTCCTCGGAAAAAACCGATGGATTTTTATTTCCTTCGGTTTTTCCTCGGAAATTTCCGAGGGAATTCTGTTCCCTCGGAAAATCCCTCGAAAATTTGCTGTTTTTTGTAGTGCATCGTTCCTCACTACCAAGAACCGACTTGTTGACATTTCGGTGATATGTTCCAATGATGATAATTCAGCTTCTGATCATAAGGCTCCTGCTACTCCTGCACCTTCTGTTGTCTCGGATGCTGCTCCCGATGTTTCCGCGGATGTCGATCGCATCTCCACTGATATTCATACTTATGCGGAGTTTATCTCAAACTTGACGATTTAGGCGCCCGTTTGCTTTTACTATATCGATTGTAGTTTGATATTGATGCTATTACCCATTTTACTGCTTGTTGTACCCAACTTCTTGGTCTGCTTGCCGATTCTGTTCTTTCTAGCCAAAAAGAGGGAGATGTGGTTGAAGATTCTAGTGTTCAAGATTCGGATTTTGCTGATCCAACTCAGGAGGCAATGCATGGTTCAGGGGGAGATCCGATTTCAGCGGGAGTTAATGTCGTTGCTGATGTTACTGTCGATGCCGTTGCGGATGTCACTACCAACCTTGTGTCGCATTGAGGAGGAGTTGGTCCATCTTTGAGCTTTGCTATGTCACTGATCTTCATGATGAAGATGATGATGGTATGGAGTTCGACTTTGAAACTATTACTTTGCCAAAACAAAGTGATCTCATTTCGAAGTTTGGTGATCTCTTTCTATATGAGATATTTTATGCTTTTGATTGATAAAATTTGTTTCGATGTTTTTGATAGTTATATGTTATTTATTGCAGTCGAATGACTATGACCTTTTACCATAACTTATTAAGATTTATTTTCGTTAGCTTTTGCAAATATTGTCTTGAATGTCATAACACTTTCTTATTCATTTTATGTTTAATTGCACCAATTTAGGAGGAGTATTTTTGGTGATCAAGTTCCATACTTGGTATTTTCATTATATGAGTTTTGTTTTTTTTTGCCCAATAAAAATAAAAAAGTGGGATATTGTTGAGTCACGAATTTACAGATACGTGATTTAATAGTTAATGATTTATTTTACCCTATTTAATATTTTGACTTTCTTGTGAAGACTTAATTGTTTAGAAAGATTTTGATATTTATCATCTTTAATATTTATTATTTTTATATTATTTGATTTTAAATTAGGTTGTAATTCACTTTCTCTAGCATAGAATTCATATATTGTACTTTTTATTATTTAGGAGTTTAAGATTTATGTTGTTTTCTTTATATTAAGATTTATCTACAATATATTGTGTATATTTTACCCTTATTTTGTAGGTCTCTTTTACAAATAAGATGTGACTATATAAAGTTGAGAGATTGCTAACAAAACGACTCACGCATTCATAGACAATATTTAAACTTAATAACTTGAGAGCAGATTTATTCTTGTTGCAGATTTTCGTAATTGTTAAATGTGATTGCGAATGCCTTTGGCATCCACGATAACATTATGCAGGCGAACTTGTTTTTCCCTATTATTTTTACAGTATTCATTAAGATCCAATTTGTAATTGTGAGTCTTAATTTTTGAAAGAATTATACTCATTTATATCATTTACTTTTAAAGAGTTTTTAATTTATCTTTAGTTATTGAATCATGTGTCTTTTATAATTATTAAAATGTAAATTTTAATTAGTAAAAACTTTTGCTCTTTTAACTCCACTAAAAATGTTCATAATTGAAAGTTTTATTCATGTATATTTTATTATTTTTATTTTACACTCTTTGTAATATACATATTTTATATCGATTAAAACGGTATAATATTGATTAAAACTATATTATGTGAGACGGCAAGTGCTATAATGGGTGAGATGCTTTTTTATTTTTAGAATTTTTTTGTATTTATGTAAATTGAATATCCCCAAATGGTTGTGGTCGTATTCCAAAATTTTACTGGCGTAAATTGAATTACGGGCAATGTAAATCATTTTTCTCAGCCGCGTGAGATTAACCATAGCATAAAGCTCTTTGAAATTAATGATTGATAGTAGCCGTACTTATTCCCATGACAATGTTCTGTAGCTTAGGCTCATAGCCATAATCATCACATTCTAAATAATCAATATCTATATATATATATAAACTTCTCGATATTATTAATCAATCTTTCACATACTATTATAATTCATTTCGCAGTTTCACTAGATATCAAACGTACTTGTGTCACGATTAATATAAAAAACTCACGGACTACTACAAAAATAATTAAATTTATTATAATTCGAACTTTCTGGTCAAAAGAAAATATTCTTAGGTGATCCTAATCTTGTGTCATGAAGGCAATTTCAAATCCGTTGATTAAGGAGATATTATAGATATTGTCCCGTGATAATAATAATGATAATAAGACGGGTCTACCAAAATTTGGACTCGTACGTCGAAATCTAAGAGTAATTATAACTCAAGGTGATATGCGTATAGTTTTGAAAATATTATTAGGATTTTAATTTTCTTTTGTAATCAGCTTAAATTTAGAGGTAATTTTTGTATTTAAACATTTATATGGATTCAACAGTAAATAGATTCATTGGAGAGAATTACAAAAATAAAAAATATTTTAATTACTCTCATCTTTTCAGAGTCAATACACAAAAATTCATTTTTACACATGAAATATGAAATAGGGGCCTACAAGCGTGTACATTGTCCACAACATAGGCTACCCATTGACCTAATTAGCATGGGATTTTTCTTTTGTTTTCAGTTGGATGGATGGAAAAGGAGACAATGAGAGTGGAATAGGAGGTGGTGGTGGAAAAGAGAATGATGTCAAATTAATGTTATCAATAATTACTTTCATAATAATTGGGTGTCGGGACACATGGACCCCTTCTTTATAAATAGTATGTTCTTGGGTAAATAATCATTGTTTGTTACTATTGTCAAAATGGGCACTCTCTATTCTAATTGAGTTTGCTTCTGGTTCACATTTTCTAATGATTTAATCATGTGTTTATGTATGGCTTTTGGGAACGTAGATATTGATTTCGAACTTAAACTAATAATCTAAAAGCCGGATTTAATGAGAACTTTTATTATAAGGGTGAGTTGTGAAATTTATTCTTGAAATTTTATTTATTTAAGAAAAAGTTCAGTTATCTGTCCAGATTTTGAATCAGAAGTGATTCTCACTACAACAGTATGTCATTATAAGTTAATAACACTCAAAGACTCAGGTAGCTTTTTCATTTTAGAGAATGTTTGGTTCACTCATTAGATTGCTTAAAATAAATCGCCTTAATCACCACACATAATTCGCACTTAGTTGACTTTATGAATAAAAACAAAACATAAAAGAAAAGCACTCCTTCCGTGCCAAATAATTGCCATTTTAAAAAACTCACAAAGATTAACGAGTCTTATAAAATAACTTATATGCCCTTAGTTAAGTTACACTATTATGTTATCTTTCTTTTGACTTTTTAACTCTCTCTTTTCATTCGCAATGTTCATTTAAATATGGTACTTTTGGAAGATTAAGAGGGATTCTATTTTGAACTTGGAAAACCAAAACTACATTCATTTTGGTCAAAATTGCAAGATATAACGGTAACTCTTAGTATACTTTGTGACAAATTTACCTTAATATCTTATAAAGAGATAGTAATTTAATTTCAATTTCGTCGGAAAAAAAAAATCGCCGGATTCTTTCAATTTTCGGCGATAAATGTTAATTTTGACCAATTTTGACAAATTCAATATTAATATGGCACAAAAAAATATTTAAAATTAAAAATTTAAGAATCTAACACTATTTAAAATATAAGATTTAAAAAAGATGGAAAATATATTATAAAATCTAAGTTTTTTAAATATGCCAAAAAGTATTAATAAAATATAAATTAAACCAAAACTTGAATTTTTTTTTAAAATATTTATAAAATCTAAACAAAATATGGGAAAATATCTATAAAAAATCTGAATATAATTTTATATTTTAAAATATTTTTTAATATTTATAATAATTTTAGGTATTATAAAATAATTTTTTACATTTATCTTAAAACATTCTCTTTTCATATGAAAACAATCTCTTTTTCCGTATTTAGTACTGATTATTTCTATATTTTCTCATATTTCTTTTGATTTATTTTTAAATAAATTTTTAATATTTAAAATAGTTTTGGATTTTAAAATATTTTCCAATATTTTGTTTTAAATTTATATTTTAATAGTATTTTTAGCAATTTAAATTAATCTCAAATTTTATAATATATTTTTCATCTTTTTGTTTAATTTCATAATTTAAATAGTTTCTTAAAATCATATTAGAATTTTAAAATAATTATCTGATTTTGTAATAAATTTTTTAACTTTTTGTTACTATTTTTTGCCATATCAATGTTAACTTGGTCAAAATTGTTTTAAATCAAAAATATTTTGCCGGAATTTAAAGAATCTGGAGAAACTTTTTTTGGGGGGCAACATTTGGGTTAAATTGTTATTTTTTTATAAATTATTTGATAAATTTATTATTAAATATATTTACTGGTATTAAATGCCACCACCTATAAGTTCGTGGGACTATTTTGTAATTTTACCATTATTTTGGGACAAAATGAATACTTTATCCAATGAATCTATAGCCCCACTAAAAAATTGAGCGGTTAATGTTATATTTAAACTGTTGAATCCCTAAGAAAGAGATTAAAAAAAATTATTAGTTACACTTTTGTTTTATTTATTGTTTGCTTACATTTTTCTAACATATATTATTATATTATTATTTTTTTTTAAAAAAGCATTATATTAATTTTTTTATTTAAAAAAAATAAAATCTACCCAGAGTCGAATTTGCTGTCTAGGGACTAGTGGGTATACTGTGGGTGGTAGTGGAAAAAGAAGGAAAACAAAAGAAAAGGATAATTCATATGTTGGAGTTCAATAGCCAAAAGTTGTAGGCCAAAAAAGTAAATTTATGATTAGTTCAGGTGACCACGAGTAAAATGCAAGAACAAAAATAACGACTTTTTCCCGCTTTTTTCCCCCCTCCATCTTTTCTTGCTTTCCTCTTTCTTTCTTTTGCATTTTTTCCATTTATCTACAAACAATTTTATTTTTTTTTTGTTTACTATTGTTTTATTGAAATTCATGAAAGAAGAAACAAAACCCATATACGCACGCACAGAGTCGTCTCCTCTTTTAAGGGGCACAAATCTTGGCCAAATAACGCTTTCCAGGATTAGAATAATAGTAGTATAGTAGCAGTAGTAGTAAAGTGTAATAAACTTTATCTTTTTCCTTTTTGATTATTGTTGTTTTTCTTGGACATATGTATGACCCACTGTTGGTTAGGGCAAATTAGCAATATATGATTTGAACACCAACTGTTTGTGAAAAATGGGCAAAGAACTCTGTGTCTCACTCTGCCTCTCTCCTCAACTTGTTCCATTAACTCCCACACATCTTTTCTTTTCTCTCACTAAAACCTCCAACTCTTTTCCTTCTGAGCTTGTCTCTCCATGGACAAGCAGCAGCAGCTGCCTGTGCCCAAGACCGCGTCTCAGCGCTGCAGTGAATGGTTTGTTCTTTGCTCTTCTTCTTCTTTTTTTTTTTTTTGCTTGATAGGATTGTTTCTTCATGCATTATAGATTTCTTTTTTAATATATTTAGTTATGGCTTCTGTTTTCATAATATTATTTCTGCTATTGTTGGTTAATATGCTGTTTCGTGGGCTTGTTGTGGCTTACTATTTTTATTGCTTCCTGAAGAAATTTGAATTTTTTTTTTGACTTGTGATGCAAGTTTTTTATTGATTAAGATGTAAAATCCTTGTTATAGATGCCGGTAATTTACCCCCTCTATATCAATTGGTGATTTTGCAACGCCTGTGGCATTTCAAAGCAGGGCATATACAGATAGATATACACTATCAAGATTGTGAGTGTTTGCAAACTTTAAAAAAAAATCGCTTGTTAGCTTGTATATGGAACATAATACTCATTAGGGATTTAAGTTACACACGTGGAGATTAAGAATATCTTACTCACATTAGGGATATTACAGGTTTTAGCTAAATTGCAGATATTATAATTGCGTTATTGAAAGGCAGGAATGGACCTTTGTCTTTCTCTGCTATTTTGGTGGTATATGCAGATACATATATTTATTTTCCCTTTTCATCTAAAAACAGAAAAAAGAAAACTAACTCTCATGTACAAACTTAAAAAAGAAGCCTGGTTTGTCAACAAGTTAACAAAATGCTGATATAATTAATATATAGGGTATTCCGAGACGTTCCGAGCGACATAACCATCGAAGTGGATGGCGCCACCTTCTCCCTACACAAGTTCCCCCTCGTCTCCCGGAGCGGCCGCATCCGCAAACTCATCGCCGAGCACCGCGAGTCCGACGTCTCGCGCATCGACCTCCTCGGCCTCCCCGGCGGGCCCGAGTCCTTCGAGCTGGCCGCCCAGTTCTGCTACGGCATCAACTTTGAAATCACCCCTTCCAACGTGGCCCACCTCCTCTGTGTCTCCGACTACCTCGAGATGACCGAGGAGCACTCTAAGCACAACCTCGCCTCCCGGGCCCATGAGTACCTCGACAGCGTCGTCTCCAAGAGCCTCGAGATGTGCGTCCACGTCCTCCACCGCTGCGAGACCCTCCTCCCCCTCGCCGACGAGCTCGGCCTCGTCACTCGCTGCATCGACGGCATCGCCTCCAAGGCCTGCGTCGAGCAGATCGCCTCCAGCTTCTCCCGCCTCGAGTACTCCAGCTCCGGCCGCCTCCACATGAGCAAGCAGATCAAGTGCGACGCCGACTGGTGGATCGACGACCTCTCCGTCCTCCGCGTCGATCTCTACCAGAGGGTAATAACCGCCATCAAGTGCCGCGGGGTCCGTCCGGAGAGCGTCGGGGCCTCCCTCGTGAGCTATGCCCAGAAGGAGCTGACCAAGTCGAAGCCTGACGGGCTCGTCGTGGAGACGATCGTGGGGCTCCTGCCCGTCGAGAAGTTCGCCGTCCCGTTGAGCTTTCTGTTCGGGTTGCTGCGGAGCGCGGTGATGCTCGACTGCTCGGGGAGTTGTAGGATGGATCTGGAGAGGCGGATCGGGTCCCAGCTGGATATAGCGACGCTGGACGACCTCTTGATCCCGTCGTTCCGGCACGCGGGAGATACGTTGTTCGATGTGGAGACGGTGCATAGGATATTGGTTAATTTCTCGCAGATGGACGATAGCGAGGAGGAGGATATGGATGACGAGTCGGTTTTCGAGTCGGATAGTCCGTCTTTGCCGTCACAGACTGCGTTGTGTAATGTGTCAAAATTGGTGGATAATTATCTGGCTGAGATCGCGCCGGACGCTAACCTTAAGCTTAGCGTGTTTGTGGCTATCGCGGAGGCGTTGCCGGCCCACGCGCGGACTGTGCACGATGGCTTGTATCGAGCTATTGATATTTACCTCAAAGTAAGTATTATTATTATTTGAGGCTGAAGAAATCCATATCCAGTCTCATGAATGACATTACGGTAAAAACTAGGGTTGCAATCGAATCGAGCTAAACTTTGGAGAGTTTGAGCTTGGATCGTTCATTATCGAGTTGAGCTCGGGCTTTTTTTTCTTTTCGAAAATGTTGATGGCTCGCGAGCTTTTCGAGCTTAATTGAGATCTAACAAATATTAATTATAAATTAAAGTGTTCTTCACTTTATTACAAAAATAATATAAAATGTTTTTAAACCGCATAATATATCTACTAGAATCTTTTAACAGATAAGTTCATTTAAATATTTCTATTTGTCATAAGAGCATGCATAAAAATTATAACTACACTCTTAGTTTAATTTATATGAACTTTGTAACGAGCTTGCTCACGAACCCACTAACGAGCTGAATATCGTTAAGCTTGAGTTTGGTTCGTTTATTTTAACGAGCTTTTATTGAGTCAAGATCTGATAACTCGCAAACGGCTTGGTTCATTATTTGCATCCCTGCTAAAACTACTTAATGTTATAAGATTTTCCTGCTTTTGCACTTTTTATTTTTTGGGTAAATTACAAAAACTAGCCCTGATGTTTAACCTTATTACAGAAACTCCAGTTATCTTTCCAAAAAAAGAAAAACTCTCTCAAGGTACTATTACATACACCTCCCTGAGGTTTATATTTCTTTAATCAACTGGTGCAGTATGTAAAATAGAAACAAATATCAAGGGGTAGTCATAATTTTATGAGAGCCTTTTCTCTAAATCGATCCTCATAATGATTCTTACAAATGAAAGCCAAACTGAGCTGAGGCATGGTATAATATATGATCAAGTAATTTTTAGATTTTTCATATTGGCGCAGGCTCACCAAGGCTTATCGGATCCCGACAAGAGAAAGCTATGCAAACTGATCGATTTCCAGAAACTATCGCAGGAAGCCGGGGCCCACGCCGCGCAGAACGAACGTCTCCCCGTCCAGTCAATAGTCCAAGTGCTGTTTTACGAGCAGCAGAGGCTTCGGAGCTCGTTGTTTTACAGTTCCTACCCGGAGGATGATCCTAAGCCCGCCGCCCACCAGTCGTGGCGGATCAACAGCGGGGCCCGAAGTGCCGCCATGTCACCACGAGACAATTATGCTTCCCTGAGGCGGGAAAACAGGGACTTGAAGCTTGAGCTGGCGAGGATGCGGATGAGACTGAACGATTTAGAGAAGGATCATGTTTATATGAAGAGGAATTTGGAGAGGTCGGGTTCTCGGAAATTCATGAGCTCGTTTTCGAAGAAGTTTGTTAGACTGAATATCTTCGGGCAGAGCTTTTCGAGGGGATCGATTTCGCCGTCGAGGCAGTCGCAGATATCCGATGCTAAGTTTATGGAGAGGACGTGACGAGTGTGTGCTTTTATGGGGTTTTTTTGGTATTTTGGATTTTTTTTTTAAGTGGTAGTGATGAGTAATTGTGGTATGTTATTTAGTGATAATCTTTTTGTTTGTTATATACTTATGTACATAATCTCTGTTGGGATTTGCTTGACCAACAGAAAGATTTGAAGGCAAAGTGCTAAGAAAAGATTTGTGATTCTGCTTTTACTGTGACCTTTACAAACAAATAAAGTACTTTTACGGCTACGAAAAAATTTACTTAGGTAATAGCAAATATTTCTATTATTGAAATTTATTAAGTCTTGATTTATAAGTGATTATGCGTTTTGGATTCACATTACCATAAACCTCTTCAGGGCTTGTTCTTATAGGAGGCTTTTGATAAAATTAGGACAAATTGTTGGCGATTAATTGGATAATAAGGTGGATTTGCTTATTTCCTTGGATAGTTCAGCGTGAAGTTGAAAGGGAAAACAATCTGTATTTTGTATGATCTCACGAGATTATTATGTGGAAAACATGTTTGTTCTGTTTTTAAAACATATCATCGTAAATAAGCAAAATAAACTTGCTCTCAAACTTGATATGTATATGATTTTGAGAAGAAAAAAAATCAAACATAAATATACACATAATTTTATAAACAAAATTAAATATACGCAGGAAGTTTTGGGCATCCATTTTCATATGATTTTTAACGAGCGAAGGTTTCCATTATTTTCTTGTTCACGGACCAAATAAAATGTACGTCATTCCTAATCCACAGCCACATGGCGCCCATGCTTTTCGAAACGACATATTTCAAGATTGAAGTTGAACCAACAAAAAGTTTAAACTATGAATAAAAAAAAAAAACACGTTTTATTTTCTTTTGAGAATTAAAAAGTACCAAGTTATTGTGCGCATATGCAAATTGACCGAGTTCGCTAAAGAATAAGTTCGTATTCATTTGTTTTCTTTTGGGTTTTATATTAGTGTGATGGTTCTAGAGTTTTGAACAATTTCTTTCGTATTTAACATCAAGTCGTTGGATGATATTCAACAACTGTACATCACAGAAAGATTGTCAATAGTCATCGATTAAAAGTACTATTGATACTCGATTCAAATTCAATTGTTTGTCTTTAATTCAGTACTAAGATTTAACTTTGGCACATGTCAATTCAAAATAATAATATACTCCTCAATTAAGAAATCAGTAGTTTATATAGTTAAAATATTAATTTATATACTATTTTTCTATTGTACACCCATCCTATATTGATATTCTTATGATTAATTTCACACAAATTAAGAAAATAATAATTTATATAATTAAGACTTTAATTTACACATTATTTTTTATTAAGTCCTTCTCGAATTTATTAATATCAATTAATAATTCAAGAAGTTAGTGTTGAAATTAGTATTTTTTGTATTTTGAATTTTAATATATTGTATGTAATGATCAGTTTTCTATTCATTATGAAATTTTTTTAAAAAAATATTAATTACAGATATGTGTGGAGATAAAAAACTAATGATATGAAAAATAAACTATTGTTGTGGGATGGACATAAATAAAATATTGAACTATATTTATGGGGCAGATGGAGTATAAAACTATTCGAGTTCAATTTGAATTTTACTCGGTTAAAATAAGTCATCTAAACTCGATTTTATTTAAATTGAATTATGTTTGGAATAAAACTCATAAAATTTAAACAAGCTTTATCTCTTTATATTAGGATACACTCTTCTCAGGCCGAAATCATCCGTCAAGTTTAAATTTCATTTAAAAAAAAAAAGAGCTATCTTAATTCTAATACACGCAAAAAGGTAAAAAGAAAAAAAAAAAAGTAAGGATAAATGAGAACAATCATGATTCAAATTCAATTGTTTGTCTTTAATTCAGTACTAAGATTTAACTTTGGCACGTGTCAATTCAAAATAATAATATACACCCTCATTTCCATATTAAGATAGTAGTTTATATAATTAAAATATTAATTTATGTACTATTTTTCAATTGTACACCCATCATATATTGATATTCTTATAATTAATTTTACACAAATTAAAAAAATAATAATTTATATAATTAAGACTTTAATTTACATATTAATTTTTAATTAAGTCTTTCTCAAATTTATTAATATCAATTAATAATTCAAGAAGTTAGTATTGAAATTAGTATTTATTGTCTTTTGAATTTTAATATATTGTATGTAATGATCAGTTTTCTATATAACATGATTTATTTTTTAAAAAAATATTAATAACAAATCTCCCCTATATATTAATACAAAATCCTCCTATCCTATATGTCTACTTCTCATGTTTCGTTAGCTTTAGAAAAAAATTTGGTGTTTCGGTGTCATCCGAGCCTAATATTAACCTAATTTAGTATTTTTCCTTTTTATATATTTACCTAATTCAATACTTTCCTAATATTATATTTTGCCTAATTCAATAATTTTCTTTTATTACATCTTACCTACTATAATACTTTTCCTAATATTATATTTTGCCTAATTCAATAATTTTCTTTTATTACATCTTACCTACTATAATAGTTTCTTTAACATATTTTGTCCAATTCAATATCTTACTTTTATTCTTCTAATATAAAAATATAAAAAACTTATATTTAATTAGAAAAAATATATATAAGTTGAATTAGTTTTTATTTACAATAAAAGTTGAAATAATTTTATTATAATTCTACATATTTATATAAGAAAAATATGAGTTATATAAAGTTATTACAAAAGGGAAATAAATATAAAAATACAAACTTAAAGTTCTTTTTTATCTAATCCCAATATAATAAATTGAAAATAATATTAAAAATATATATAAAAAAATATTATTACACCAAACAAAAAACAAAAACAACGTGAACAAAAAAGATAACGTAATACTAATACTAATACTAATAATAAATTATTATGCCTAGGAAAATAAATATTAAATATATTCTAAATTATTTTATCTAATTCAAATATAATGCATTGATACATATATATTATATATCTGCACGAACAATTAGTATCTTACGCAGAAAAGAAAAAAGAAATTAAAATAATATTACATATACTACAAGTTAGATGCACGATATTTTTTCAATAGAATTATCAGTGTCTTATAAATTTAATATTTTATATCACATATTCACATGTAACACGCAGTTGTTGTATATTTTACATTAATATTCTAAATTTTTTTATCTAATTCAAATATAATGCATTGATACATATATATTATATATCTGCACGAACAAATTAGTATCTTACGCAGAAATAAAAAAAAAATAAAATAATATTACATATACTAAAAGTTAGATGCACGACATTTTATCAATAAAATTATCAGTGTCTTATAAATTTAATATTTTATATCACATATTCACATGTAAAACGCGGATGTTGTTGTATATTTTACATATTTTTAAAATTTTATGCGGGTTTCCCCGTTATTATTGAATATTGATTAGACATCGATACAATGCGACACGAGTTGAGAGTATGACATCCGTTTATGTTTTCAAAGCATGTAAGTAATATTATTAACGAATTTAATCTAAATATTAAAATACAAAATAACGAAATAATAATTAATAAGTAGAGATTAGGCACGGGTTAGAATGTGACTTCTTTTGAATTTTTATAAGTATGTAAATAAATTATTAACGAATTGAATTTAAGTAAAAATTTAATAATTATAATAATTAATAAATAAATTATACATGTACAAGGCAAGAGATGAGAATACATCATTTGAATTTCTCATTTTACATAAAAATTTGTAATTATCGCAAATATTTTTTATATTTAACTTTTGATAACCCCCGTGTAATACACGGGTATTAAACTAGTATGTGTGAAAATGAAAAACTAATGATGTGAAAAGTAGACTATTTTTTGTGGGATGGACATGAATAAAATATTGAACTATATTTATGGGGCAAGGAGAGTATAAAACTATTTGAGTTCAATTTGAATTTTACTCGGTTAAAATAAGTCATCTAAACTCGATTTTATCTAAATTGAATTATGTTTGGAATAAAACTCATAATTACGGATACACTCTTCTCAGGCAAAAAATCATCCGTCAAGCTAAAATTTCATTTAAAAAAAAAAAAAGAGCAATCCTAATTCTAATACACGCAAAAAGGTAAAAAGAAAAAAAAAAGTAAAGCTAAATGAGAACAATCATGATTCATTAATGAAACTAATACCGCAAAAAACAAAAAATAATAATAATAAAAAAGAAGAAGAAGAAGTAGGAAATCTAATTTAATATTTTATTATTATTATTATTATAACTTATTTTTAAATAATTTGGTTGCTTATGTATCATTCAAGCCAAATATCTACATAATTTAATTCCTTATCACAATAAATTTAATAATAATAATAGAAAATAATGGATCTACCAGAAAATTCGAATTCAATAATTATCTTTTATTATATTTATTATACAAATAATTCGATTGCTTATGTCATTCAAGTCTAATATTTACATAACTTAATATATATATATATATTAAACCCCTATCCTGAGTATCTGCTAAGGAGACTTTGCACTTATGTGTAATTTTCTGGTGGTTTGAAACTTACTTGACGAATTTTGGAGGTCTGTAAACTTGCTAAATATAGAAATTCTAATATCTGTCTAATTTAATATATTTTATTATGTTTTGCCTAATTTAATATACTTTATTATGTTTTGCCTAATTTAATCTTTTACTTTTATTATATTTTTTCTGATTTAATTTTATTATATTGTGGCAGATTCAATATTTTATTTTATTCCTTTGGTATAAAAATATAAAAAGTCATATATAATTTAAAAAAAAAACACCTAAAATTAGTTATCTTAATTAGAGAATAATTAATTATAAGATAATATCAATTATAAAAAAATTATTATACAAATAATCTAAAATTATTTTTATAATAAAAGTTAAAATAGTTTTATTGTTAGAATTCAAATATAAAATATGAGTAAATTATGAGTTATTTATTTGCAATAATATAAGTGTGTAACCAAATATTATAACGAATTCGATCTAATATAAAAAATAAAAATTATATAATAATACTTAATTAATACTGAGTAGACAATGGTACACACGAGTTGAGAATATATCATCTTTTGTAAATTTGAAAGTATGTAACTAAAAATTATTAACAAATTTAATCTAAATATTAAAATATTAAAATATTTAATAATAATAATTAATTCATAGAATTTGGACGAGGTTGATAATGTGACGATTTTTGAATTTTATAAGTATGTAAATAAAATTATTAATAGATTTAATATAAAATTAAAATATAAAATTACTTAAGATGAAATTTCTTTTAATTAATAATAGTGATCAGACATTGGTACAAGACACGAGTTGAGAATACAATCTATTTTAAATCTTGATTTTGATAAATATTGTTTAATGCACAAGTATTAAACTAGTATATTATAGTACAAAAGCTTAAAGAAATAAATATATCATAGTACATAATAACAATAAACATCATAATATAAAAATTAATACCGAATAAATAACTTGAATCATAACCTATAAATTTAACCTGATATAAATATTTGTCTCGGTAAGTGTTTGCCTTCATATCATATTAATATGTAACCGCACCCTGTCCCAAATATCATTTGGCATCGACCGGCAATTTCTAATAGTTAAATTCATATTAATACACATATTTATCAATGAAAAAACGAATTTGATAAATTTTAATTCTTATACTATTTAACTAATTAAATGAAGTATATCAAATTCCTTAAAAAATGTATTCTTTCACATTTGATTGTGTTACTCATCACATATTCAGTCTTTCAACTAAAACAACATTTAAAAGGATAGTAAAGAGTTACATAATAAGTGCGAAAATTATTTTTCAAGCAAATGCTCAGTTATATATATATATATATATATATATA
>BMAC01000953.1:295758-308609 GCA_014905375.1 Phtheirospermum japonicum
ACAATTGAATACAGGCTTCACAGCAGACATGATAAGGTGACTACTAATACTCCGGGAGATCTTCGAGAAGGATCTCCATCCCGCCGGGTGGTGTTATAAGGCGGTCCTTCAGGAGACTAAGGAGTTCTGGTGGGAGATGTTTCAGATAATTTTTTAATTTGTAATGTAACTACACAATCATACGTATCAATTGAAATGTAATTATTATTTTCTTTTGTAGGGGATTTGTTATTGGGACTAGGAGGAGTATAGTGTTCAGGAGATACGGAACGTGTTTTTTTCGATGATCGGGGACAAGTACGGGAAGGTTTTGAACGAGTATAAGCAGTATGCAAATTCTCATCCTGGTCAGTTGCATCGATGCGTTAACGAGGAGATCTGAAGGTAATTGATTCTGTTATATATTTTCTTATTAAATTAGATTTTTTTTTACTTATAATAGATAATTTATAACACATTATATATCATGCGTCTGAATTAGGGCTTGGAAGGTCGAGTGGGATAAGCCCGAGAATAAGGCCAGATCCGAGCAGTGCTCCCGGAATAGGAAGAGCGAGCGTGCTGGGCCGGGTACCGGGATGTCGAAGCACAGGGGGGGAGCTAGATCTAATATCGATTATGCTCTGGATATCGTAGGTAATTTTGGAATATAATAATATATTATTTATTTGTTTGATTTTAATGTTAATTATTTGAAAATTCTATTTCGATACAGGAGCGGGAGACGGGTCAAAAGGCCAAGGCGCACCAGGTTTTGTACGTACGCACATGAAGGACGACGGATCGTGGATCGATGCGAGATCCAATACTTTTAATGTGAGTCTCTTTGTTATTTTTAACTTGTTTTTTGGTTTAATGTAAAATTTACTAACGAGTTGTATTTCAGGAGGAGTACGAGCGAAACCTGGAGTTGGCACGCGCGTCTTCCCAGGATGCGAGTACCGAGGTCGACTCTTATCGCGTTTTCTTCAACGTCGTAGGGTCGCAGAAGGGAAAAATCTACGGCACCGGCTCGTTCGGGAAGACGTTCGCTGCTGAAAAAGGTTTTCTCAAAGGAAGCTCTTCTTCCACCTCCTCTCAGTCTGATCGGACGCAGGTCAGAGAGCTCGAGGCACAGCTCCAGGTGCAGAAAGAGGAGTTGGAGGCCACCAGACGAACTCAGGAGGCGCAGAGGGCGGAGCTCGAGCTGTTCCAGCAGCGATATGTCGATTCTGAGCGACGACGTGAGGAGCAGCGTGAGGAGCAGCGCCGGCAGCAGGAGGCATTTCAGGCGCAGGTGAATGCCCAGATGGCCGCGATGTATGCTCGTTTGCAGCAGTCCCACCCCCCACCCCCATCCTAGGACATTTTGATTTATATAAACTTTGTTACTGTGTCGAACGAATTTAAGAATTCTAAATTTTTAGATATTTTTATAATAATTGGTTTATTAATTTGTATGTTCATTAATGATATTTTTCAATTTTTTTGGAAATTTTTAAATAAACAGGAATTAAAATTAAAATTTAAAAAATCTTAAATTTTTTTTTTGAAAAACCGAGGGCAATTGACCCTCGGTTTTCCGAGGGCCTTTGACCCTCGGTTGTCCGAGGGCAAACGACCCTCGATTTTTTGAGAGCACAAGACCCTCGGTTTTCCGAGGGCAGATGACCTTCGGTTTTGCCCTCAGTTTTTTTGAGGGTCGTCGACTGGATTTAACCGAGGGGACAGACCCTCGGTTTTCCCCTCGAAAATATTTTTCGAGGGAATTTTGTCCTCAGAAAATATTACCGAGGACATTTTTTCTGAGGGGACGTTGCCCTCGGTTTCTCCAAAAACCGATGAAATTTTCCTAAAAACCGAGGGAAAAATCCCTCGGAAAACTGTGTTTTTTTTGTCGTGGTCATCTCTGCCGCAGTGTTCTCTAAACTTTTGTATTCTGCCTCAGTGCTTGACCTCGACACAAAACCCTATTTCTTTGAACTCCATGATACAAGATTATTGTCAAGATAGACACAAGAACCACTAATAGACTTCCTATAATCGAGGTCGTCAACCCAACCAGAGTTAGAAAAACTAGTCAAATGAAAATCTGGGGCTTTCGTTATTCTCAGTCCATGATCAATAGTGCCTGCTAAGTATCTCAGAATTCACTTTAGTGCTCGCCAGCTCGTGTTTAAGGGATTATCCATGAATTGACTAACTTTGTTAACGTTGAAGAAAATTTCAGGTCGCGTAATAGTGACATATTGTAGTCCTCCGACTAAACTTCTGTAAAGAGTAGGATTTATTCCTGTGCTGCTTCCCTTGAATCTGGATAGGTTGTTTGAAGTAATCATTGGAGTGGGAACCGGTTTAGATGACAACATATTAGCTCTCTTATGTACTGTCCTTGACTCAGATGCATTTCATCAGCGGCTGTGGTAAAATGGATTCCCAAAAACTGTTTAACACTACCCAACTCTTTTAGTGACAGAGCCTTCTTCAAATTGGCAACTACTGAAGCGACCTCATTCTCATCGCTCTCTGTAATCAGTATGTCATCTACATAGATGAGGAGATAAATTCTTGACCCATTCTTCAACCTGTAAAAAAAGAGAAGCATCAACTTTTGAACATGTGAATTCAAGACCTTGAAGTATTCATTGAATCTTTCCAAACCATGCTCTAGAGGCGTGTTTAAGCCGATAAATGGATTTGGTGAGTCTGCAGACAAGCTGTTTGTCTTTTTGTTCAAAACCGGGAGGTTGTTTCATGTAGATCACTTCTGTAGATCTCCATGCAGGAACGCATTATTAATATCAAGATGCTTAACGTCCCATCCAAAAGAAACAACAATGCTTAAGATTATCCTTATTGTTGTTAGATTGACAACTGGATTGAAAGTTTCAGAAAAATCAAAACCAGCTCGCTGAGAAAAACCTTGATCAACCAATCTTGATTTGTGTCTAGCAACTGAACCATCGATGTTTCTCTTGGTCTTAAACACCCATCTGCAACCAATTACATGTCTCCCCTCAGGTGCTGGAACCAAAGTCCAAGTGCAATTTTCGATCAGTACATTGTATTCAGCCTGCATAGCCTGTTTCCATACTTCAATCTAAAGAGCTTGACGAGTATTTAATGGTTCATCATCCTCGTTGATGACTTCGGTAGAGAGTATTTTAGGTTTGTGAATACCAGTTTTAGACCTGGTCAACATGAGATGTAAATCTTGAGGTGGACATGATGGAGAAGAACTAGAGTGATCACTAGAAAGAGGTGGTAATTGCACAACGAGGGGAACCGTAGTGTTAGATCTTTGAGGTGTATTAGAGTGATTTTGTCGAGGTGATTGGTGGGAAGGAGGAGTTTGATTAGATAATGAGACTGGAGATGTGGGAACATTATTCAGAGGTGTGGATGGTGTGTCTGCTTGAGAAGATAGAATGAGAAAAGTATGATATTGAGGTGGTGAGAGTATGGATGACAGAGGTGACAAACTGAAGTGTGGAGAGTTAGCGACCTGTTTCGACCTGTATGGGAACTCATGCTCAGTGAACACAATTTTTCTGGAGATTATCACCCCAGAAGGTAATAGGATTTTGTATCCTTTGTATTGAGTGTTGTAACCAAGGAAAGTACATGGAACCGATCTGTATTAAAGTTAGGTGGAATTATAGGGTCTGATGTGGGGATAATAGAGGCAACCAAAGACTTTAAGAAAGTTGTAATCAGGTCGCTGATCGAAGAGACACTTAAGAAGAGTTTTATAAAGATTTGTTTTGCAGGGAATTCTGTTAATAATGTAGGCAGAAGTAGTGAAGGCATTATCCCAAAACCTAAGAGGTAGGTTTAAATGAGCAAGCAAAGACAATCCCTTCTCCACGAGATGCCTATGTTTCCTTTCAGACACACCATTCTATTCTGGTGTATAAGGGCAAGATATCCGATGATTTATACCATTATCTTGAAAAACCTTAGCAAGTGGTTTATATTTAGTGCCACCATCTGTTTGAGATTTTTTGATCTTGCAGTTCAGTTGATTTTCAACAAGGTTTTTAAAGTGAACAAAGGCGTTAGAACTTCCGATTTGGACTTTAGAAGATAAATCCACGTATATCTACTGAAATGATCGATAAAGTTAACATAATAAAGAAAACCATTTGATGATTTATTAGGGGTAGGTCCCCAGAGGTCGGAGTGTATAAGTTCAAGAGGTTGAGAACTAGTAAAATGAGAGTTAAGAAAAGGAAGCTTGTGACTTTTTGCTAACATACAGAAGGAACACAAGGATAAACTTTTATTATTGTTGTTATAAGTGATATTACAGCTTCTCAGAGCCTTATTTATTACATCTTGACTAGAGTGACCTAATATAGAATGCCATAGATCAGAATCAGGCTCTTTATCTTGAGGACTTGAAATGAGGCAAGTTTGAGCAGGTCGCACGATAAAAGGTGGTGCAGATGAAGGATGATAACTAGCTATCTTGGTGGTATATATGTAGATGGAAATGATATAGTCCATCTTTAACTGTCCCTTTGAGCAAGATGGCCTTGGTGGTTTGATCCTTAATGAGACAATAAGAAGGATGTAATTCAAAAAACACATTATTATTAGAGGCAAAATTGGAAACGCTCAGGGAATTTTTAGTGATTGAGGGAACATGAAGTATATTTTTGAGCAAAAAGGTTTTAGAAGTGAGAGGAGTTTTGAGAAAAGAGTTACCAATATGGTTAATGTTCACTCCAGCTCCATTTCCCATTAGGAGTCTGTTCCCTCCAGCATATTCTGAGGCCATATTTAGATTTGAGAGGTCATTTGTCATGTGCGTGGTTGCTCCAGAGTCAAGAAACTAGAGAGTATCAGCATCATAGTCTGAATGCGAGCTCATGTTTCCAGCATTCCCAAACCGTGCAGTATGCAGTGAAGGGTTTCGAACTGACTGCTGGTTGGATTGAGTGCTACTGTAGGAGTTGTCATTCCTATACCAGCACCTATCTGTTATGTGTCTAGAAATATAGCAGATCTGGAAGAAAACCCTATCTCCTCCATTCGATCTTCCTCTGCGACCTCTTCTTCCTCCTCTACTACCTCTGAAGCTGCTTCTGCCACCTCCGAGACCTCTTCAGCTTCCTCTATTTTGTTGATAATTGTTGTTGACTCTTGCAGCATTGACCTATGTTGCAGCATTGATAGAGGGCTGAGATCCTTCTGTATTGACATATGAAGTATTGTTGTTGTTGTTTTCTAATCTGGCTTCGTAGCTGAGCAAAAGAGCATGCAACTCAGCTAGCGTGTAAGGCTGCGGCCTGGACGTCATGTTAACCATCACTGTGTCATATTCACTTCCTAATCCAGCTAAAATATGCAAGATCTAATCTTTTTCAGAGATCTTGTTCCCTGCGGAAGCTAAAACGTCACAACAAGACTTCATCTTTCCCAAATACTCTTTCATAGACAATGCATTTTTTCTCAAGGACTTCAACATTATCATATACTACATTATTTTAGCTTGACACTGCGTGGCAAAATTGTTCTCAAGAGCAGACCATATCTCTTCGGATGTATTGAAACCAACAGTTAAAACAAAAATACTCTCACTTAAAGAAGACAAGATCCATGAGGCTAAGATCTGATCTTGCCTTTCCCACGTAGAAAAGAGGGGGTTTGTTTAATTTTCTCCTTCATCAGTTATAAACTGTGGTGGAGCTGTAGACCCTTTCTTAAAGAATGCTTCAAGACCATAACCTTTGATGGTCGTCAAGGCTTGTTGCCTTCAGATCAAGTAATTATTTTCATCTAATTTAGTTTAAATGAGCTGACTTTGGGAATAAATGATTGGAGGCAGAGTGGGGGAGGTTTGGGTTGAGGAGGAAGAGCTATTGTGAGATATTTTGTAAAAGGAAAACAGAGTCAGGCCCTCAAACCTGCTCTGATACCATGAAAGAAAAACCAAGAGCTCATGGCGAGCTGATATAATAAAAGGAGAGTTATCATAAGATGAGTAAAGGAAAATATACTGTATATGTTTTGATAATATTTTTAATACATCACATCAATGGAATACACGGCTATTTATAGCAACATAGCTGACTAGGGTTTCCCTAGATCCTATGGTCAGATTTGACACAGTACATGTGATAACGGTTAGCTATGATCGTGTGGCTGACATTACTACAGTACTATCGACAGCTGTAGTAGATTGGATTGTACTGTGCTAGGGCTGACGTCATCCGACGTGATGTAGGTTCCATGTAGACTTCCGATGCTGAGACCTGCCAGGTTGGTACTCACTTGACTTGAACTTATCAGGTTGCCAATCGTGCGACCTGGAGTTATCAGCTCGCCATGTCATTCTGTAGTCATGCGACCTGTATCCATCAGGTCGCTGTGACTTATAATGTCGTTTAACAGTTTCTTCATGCACCGCCCCATTTGTCGGAAAATCACCAACGAAATCCACCTAAACTGTTTTTGTGTTGGGAAACCTCTCTGTAGCTTCAACAAGAACAGAAAAAGGCCTAAGTTCAAATCCAAGGCCTAAATAAACTTTCCACTTTAGATCTGATGTCTGGATCTCCTTAGAGTGCCAATTCAAAGAAAAAATAAAATTATTTAGCCCCGTAGGCCTAATGTTTGGAGCAAATAGAAAATTTTATATATAGAGAGAGAAGATGAGAGGATGGCATGTGCAGTAGCCTGCAACAATCTCTCTTTCTTCTTTTCTTCCCCACAAAAAGAACAGAAATCGAAAATGGAAAAATATTATTTGGGAATATATATAAGAAACTCGAGAAGAAGAAGCCATATGCAGTTGAAATAAAAAATTGCCATTTGCTTATTATTCTGCAAATTTACAACTCCCTTATGCCTCTCTCTTTTCATCAACGTGTTTTTGTGTACGTTGTGTGTGTGTAGCTAGGTTGTATTCATGTTATCATCATCCATTTTGTGAAGCATGGGAATTAACTTGACGATTTTTCTACAAATGACCAGGGCGGTGTATGGGAAAACGAATGATCTGGTTGGAACTAGCTCGATAAGAGGGTTTGATCGGTGATGGTGGCAAATTCATTGGATGATGTTAAAGTTTTCTCATCACCGAAAACCCATCGGTGATTCATTTTGCAACTATGAATGAAAGTCATGCCTTTTCTTACAAACATAAAAAAGTTTAGTTTGTGCTACAATTCCACTAAAGTTCATAATTTAATTTGCGTTTAAGCCGTTTTACTATCACTACAAAAAAAATCGGCGAATGATGATGGGTGGAGGCCGTTAGCGAAAAATCTGTTAAAAATCTGTTAGCGATCAGTCAACAATCCGTCAGCATTATGTAATGCTCATTATTTGGTGACGGGTTTGCTGACGGGTAGCTGATGGCCAGGGTTGCTGACAGGTTCTACCCGTCAAAAATATTTAATATATATATATATATATATATATATATATATATATATATATATATATATATATATATATATATATATATATATATATATATATATATATATATATATATATATATATATTTGTGTGTGTATGTGTGCGCGCGCGCGTGCGCACAAGCGCGTGTGCTGATGGCCCTTTAGACCGTCAGCGAAAACCCTAAACATATAACACGTCGTCCCCAACTCTCTATTTCTACATCTTCAAAAAAAAGAAGAGAGAAAAAAAAGGCTCGCGATCACCTGCTCCCCCTCACTTCCGACCACCACCACCTAGGCCACCGCTGCCACCTGCTCCAGCCTCTCCACCTCACCGTCGCTGCCATCAAGCTTTAGCCTCCGCCGCCACCTGCTCGTCTCCAGTCGCCTTCTCCAACACAGGTATGCTTTTATTAATTTGTTTGATTTATATTTTGCATGATTTATTAAATTATTTTAATTTAATTATTGGGAATAAATTAGGGTTTTCAAATGCCCTGGTGATCGGCAAGTGAATGTTGTGTTTAATTAATATTTATGTTATGATATATGAATAGCATATACTTGTTGTGATTGGTTGGTTTATACGTCGGTGATGATGTGGTGTACGACGCCGTTCGAGAGGTTTTATCCCTTCAAAAACACATTTTTTCTTTTTCAAATGTGATGGTGGTTTTAAATTTTTTTAAAACTTGCATGGCACATGAATGTTGTGTTTAATTAATATTATGTTATGACCTATGAATAATATATACATGTTGTATACGTCGGTGATGACGTGGTGTACGGTGCCGGCCGGGAGATTTTGTCCCTCCAATAATGGATGTTAAAATTATACTGACGTATCAATTATATTCTTTCTCTCCACACTCATACACTTTATTTCAAACCTGTTTGGGATTTAGTATTAAAGAGAGAGTAAATTCTTAAATGTCCACTTATTTGGACAATTTGAGAATGTGATTGTAATTTAATTATCTTAGTACGTATGTATTTTGTGAAATTTTAAATTCCAATTTCTATTTCTCATTTGTTCTCGGGTGCACTACAATATATGTGTAATTAGAGAATTGAGGGGAGGTGCTGCATAAACTTTCAAGGTTCTCAAAATTTATAGTAAAATAATTTTATTACTGAACATCACATTCTTGAATGGGATAGTGTCCTTACCAGAAATTCAATCTTTTCTATAGGCATCCTCATATCGCTCACTTATCTATAATTCAATTATCTATATTATTAATCATAACTAAAATATCATAGGATGGGTTTTGACTGTAACTCAATATACAAACAGAGGGTGAACGATTACCTGTCCAACGTGTTCGTGGAAGGGGTGGAGAGTTTCATAATATTTTCACTCACCCATTGATAGGCAAGAAATTGTGCTTTAATTAAGGGTTTAATCTCTATATTTTTATGTGCTTAATATTCTCATATAAGTTTATTTCTCGCGTATTTACTATTACGAATGGAGGAGCACCAATTGTATATTTCTTCTCTATTTTGCAGTATTTGGTGCTATAATAAGTGAATGAGGTTTTACAAGAAAGTTGAGAGACAAGGATTGACAAATCGACGAGAGAAAAATCAAGAATCAGGATGTTGCGTCGATGACGCGTTGATGCAGAGGATGGTTCGCATCAGTCGACGCAATGTGCGGAGGGACGCCGAAGGCTGGCTCGCGTCAGTCGACGCCATGTCGACGCACATGTTCTGAAGCGTCGACGTCGACCCATGCAGTCGACGCTACGTTGAAGCTCATGCTCTGAAGCGACGATGTCGACGCACGCTGGACGACGCACGTAGGGCGACGCGGGCGGGTGATGCGCGTCGATGCCGAGGGCTGGTTCGCGTCAGTCGACGCTCCGTCGACGCCGACTCGGCGGAATTATTTTAGGGAAGATCTTGGGCGGCAAGAAAGAGGATCTCTATATAAACTCGACCCAAACTCGTCCAAAAGGGGCTGGAACATTAATCCTAGGGTTCCAAGACACCAAAAAGGAGTCCAAAACACCCAATTCAACCATTGATTAACATGAATTTGTCTTGATTTTAGTTAGTATTTTAGTTCGTTTTTATTATAGTTTTCGGTGAAAGTTGGATAGATTGAGCATATTTTCGTATTTTCTTATCTCCAACTTGTTTTATCATATTTTATTTATAATTAATTAATTTTATGTTTATCTTAGGTATTTTGAGGTATTTAGGTTTGGACGTAGTCAAGAATGGGCAAACGAGTAGAGTTTCAGCGAAAACGGGCCGCGATTTGAAGAAATGACAGTTTTGGGCCTTCTAGAAGGGATGTCTCTGGGCCCAACCGGTATAGAAAGCTGGGCTGGCAGCACCTCCTGATTCTGGGCCTTCTAGAAGGGTCGTTTCTGGGCTCAACCGGTATGGAAAGTGCTGAACGTCCTTGAAGGGGCGGAAACCCTAAATTTGACCCCTTTTCTAAGCCACCTACACCTATAAATACCCCTCACCCCTCACATTCGAAAATACACATTATTCCTAGGGTTTCTAAGGCCTTTTGGGGGTTGACAACCCCAAGAGTGCCATTTTAATTTCTTAGTTTCTCTTTATAATTCTTAGTTTTATATTCTTAGACTTTAGATTAGCTATTAGATAGTTGAGATTCAAGATTCTTCACCAAAATGCTGCGGATTTTCTTCGTTAATTAGTAAGTATTTATTTTTTAATCTCTTTAATTTAGTTGCATGCTTTTCATTAGTTTAATTAATAATTATTACTTCCATGACGAATCGTTCTTGTGATTGTGTTGGGATTGTGATGTTGATATTGATGATTATTGTTAGCTAGATCTTATGGTCTAGAGCCTAGATTCGTTGTGAACCATCTAAAAATTATTAGTTTAATTCTTAGTTAAAATGATCTTTAGTTTAATTAGTTCTTAATTTAATAGTTATATATTTAATTAATTAGTTCATAATTTAATTAATTCTTAGTTTTAATTAGTTTAATTAATTTTTAGTTTTTAAAACAAATCAAACAAAACCCCGTTCATGTGTTATTTTTCTTTATTTTCTTATTCGTGAAACGCAAACACAAAACGAACTTCCGAATCTAGCTTTCCTCTGAGATCGACACGAGTCAACTTACCCACCTACAAGTGATCCCGTTCTCTTGCGGGCGAACTTTTTAAAATTGACAACTTTAAATAAAAATAGGTGCGGAAAAGTTCGAATCAAAATTTTGGCGCCGTTGCCGGGGAAGGCTAAAGGTTGTGATTTTTGTGTTTGGTCTTTGTGACCTCTATTTATATTTATATTTATATTTTTCGTTTATCTTTAGTAATTATTTGTGATTTATCTTTGTGTTTGTTTTTCTTATTTTCCGCTGGTACGTTTAATCTTGTGCGTTGAGTGTTGTGTATGCAAGGTACATCCCTCGACACCTAGGTTCAACGACCCAAAAAAAAATTAAAAAATTAAAAAAAAAGAGAGAGAGAATGTTTGAATACGGTATAACGTTCGATTGGCGTGGCTTTCGACCGGCTATCCCATTGAGCTCCAAGATGCGGGATTACGATCTTGACTATTTCTACATAGAGCGAATCCCGATTTTTTATGGACATCCGAGTGAGGATCCAGTGAAATTTTTCGATAAATATGAGGACATCACCCGGATTTTCCCTCTTCTCGGCCTTACGAGAGATCAGGTGAGGATGCGACTCTTCCATTATGCTCTAAAAGATCGGGCAAGAAAATGGTTAAATTATGCAGAGCCCGACTCTTTACCAACGTGGGAGTACATGTACGATCGATTCATGAGGAAGTTCTACTTACCTAAATTTMTATGTGATCGTTGTGGAGGCCGAGGGCATTTGGCTAATACATGRATAGTACCATTTGYCGATAAACCACAAGATCATGTTATCGCCATCCAAAATTATACGAGTTATGCCTCCCCCGACTCGATTCCTTCCTACCCGAGCTATGAAGACTATAAACCATATGATCAATCTTTGGTGAGGCAACAAGGTCAAGAAGCTYAGAGTATTTGTCAACAAGACAAAATTGTGCAATTAACTATGCCGAAATATGATTTTCCTGAGACTGCAAAGACTATAGAGGCACTGTGTGATCAAATCAAGGATTATTTAGCAAAAAGGTCGAACGAGATGGACGAACCTCTATGTCAACCAGAGATGCCAATTTTTGATGTGATTGAGCCCATCTTGGATGTTGAGGATTTTAGCTTGAATGATAGTTTTGGAGATTTGTGCAAGGAGGAGGTAATAGAAAACTTGGATGGATTTGTTCCTTTTGTGCTTGACGATGTCGCGTTGGATAATGATATAGTAGAGTTGCCATTGGAGATCCCGGTGGATGCTACGAACTCGAGTTTGCTCGATTTATTTGGGGATGATGTCGAGGATGAGCCGGATTTAGAAGATGAGATTACTCCTCTTGTGCTGGATGATTTAGACGTCGAGGACAACGACAAATTTTTAAAACGGTCGGCGGCAATTTTGGGAATAGATTTGAACGACATTGTTGTGGACGATGTCAATTTTGATGAAGTGTTCGAGAAGGAATTTATTGAGCCTCTTGTTATCCCAACCGAGCCGTTAATGGATTTTAATTTTGAGTTGGTGGAGGAGTTTGTTGAGGAAATTTGCAAACCCCTGTGCCCGAATCTAGTTCCCATTATTTTTGTTGAGAAGGATTTTAGCAAAACGAAGGAGAATGGATTGTGTGTTGATAAATTCTTATGTTCAACCGATTTCCTCATTTTTCCAAAGGTAGTTGATCACCATGTGCCCATATTGATTGTTGATATGTTTATGGTGATAGATTATTCGCTTTCTCGACCACCGAAGCGAATTGGAGTCTTAGTTCTACAAATTGCTTACCACGCGCGCCTTGGAAAATTACATTGCATATGCTTACTTTTGGAGAATACTAAGGCGTGGCATGATCGTCARCTTTTCTTGGATCCGGGATAGCATCGTTCGTAGAAGGCGTCGAGCTTTCGACGTTAAACAAGCGCTTCTTGGGAGGCAACCCAAGTATTCGTTTCTTTTTATTAGTTAGTTTGTTTTTGTTCGTTTGTTTTATCTTTCTAGGTATTTATTCAAGACATTTTCGATCATGAGTTCGAGACGAAGGATTATTGCATGAACGCCTTTTTGGAGAAGCTCGACTATTTTTAGGGACGTTTTCTTATTCCCTTTCTCCCTTGCTTTTAGGCCCAGAATCAGGAGGTGCTGCCAGCCCAGCTTTCTATACCGGTTGGGCCCAGAGACATCCCTTCTAGAAGGCCCAAAACTGTCATTTCTTCAAATCGCGGCCCGTTTTTCGCTGAAGCTCTACTCGTTTGCCCATTCTTGACTACGTCCAAACCTAAATACCTCAAAATACCTAAGATAAACATAAAATTAATTAATTATAAATAAAATATGATAAAACAAGTTGGAGATAAGAAAATACGAAAATA
>BMAC01000953.1:314387-327053 GCA_014905375.1 Phtheirospermum japonicum
TTTTGCAGTATTTGGTGCTATAATAAGTGAATGAGGTTTTACAAGAAAGTTGAGAGACAAGGATTGACGAATCGACGAGAGAAAAATCAAGAATCAGGATGTTGCGTCGATGCCGAGGATGGTTCGCGTCAGTCGACGCAATGTGCGGAGGGACGCCGAAGGCTGGCTCGCGTCAGTCGACGTCATGTCGACGCACTGTCGACGCACATGTTCTGAAGTGTCGACGTCGACCCATGAAGTCGACGCTACGTCGACGCTCATGCTCTGAAGCGACGATGTCGACGCACGCTGGACGACGCACGTAGGGCGACGCGGGCGGGTGATGCGCGTCGACGCCGAGGGCTGGTTCGCGTCAGTCGACGCTCCGTCGATGCCGACTCGGAGGAATTATTTTTGGGAAGATCTTGGGCGGCAAGAAAGAGGATTTCTATATAAACTCGACCCAAACTCGTCCAAAAGAGGCTGGAACATTAATCCTAGGGTTCCAAGACACCAAAAAGGAGTCCAAAACACACAATTCAACCATCCATCAAGAGCTTAAAGATTGAAGACTCAAGATTCAAGATCTAAGCTTTCTTATCTCTTTTCTATCTTAGATTTATGTTTTATTTCTTTATTTTTCTGTTATTCTATGAACTCCATGAGTGAGTAGATTGTTTTATCTAGTTCTAGGGATGTTGAAACCCTCGTGAGATTATGTTTTAATTAATTTATGCATATTTTTTTCGTTCTTCATATGAGATTGCTTGTGTTATCTTGTTTACATAACATGATTGCTTATTTCATGACATGATTGCTGAATTCTTGATTTGGATTGGCCACCTAGATTAGGGATTTGGTTATCAATTGCTAMAAAGAGGACTMCTTRCCGTGTAATTMTCGTAGTTTCGATTTCTCTGAAGCAACTAATGGTCTCGTATCATTAGGGGTAACACAACATAGGTTGAATAAACCGAMCTTATGWGTTTATTGCTTAGAMTAACCTATTTGCCTAGATATTAATGCTGTTGTTGGGTTGAATCTAGAGAGCTTATTCTAGGTTATTCAATAATTAGAATCAATTAAAGAGCTTATTTTAATTGAGTAAACGATAAGGGTGAATTCGAGTAACAGAGCTTATTGTTACTTAGGGTTTTTAGTTTCATGTGATGAGTGGATTTTATATTGCAATTTGTTAAATGAATTGAACGAGGGTGGAAACTGAACTAGGACTGGAAAGTTATTTATTATTATTTGTTATTTTCTTATTTGTTTCGTTTAATTGTTTTTAATTGTTTTCTTTAATTATTTAGTTTTCTTAGATTAATTAATATTCTTTACCCCCGTTTTCTTAGTTTATTAAAATACAAGAAAATCACAAATTAATCCACACTCCTCGTGGGATCGACCCTTGCTTTCCACTGCTACTAGTTAGTAGAGGAAAGTCGAGGAACTTTATAAATATTATTTTTGACGCTTCAACGACGAGCGGTCAAAATTTGAAGACGAAAAATTGAAGGATGGGGAAAAATTGACGCTTCATCATATAATGAAGGATGGGGGAAAATTGAAGTGACCTTATAGTCATAATAAATGCAGTAATTGAGGTTACCACGATGTAAACGAGATCGAATTCCATCTCGTTAAAAATTGATTTATACTAGAATACTACATATAGAAACTCCATGGTAAAATAAATCTTGATTCCACGCATCGTGTCAACCCTGAGATTTCTGTTGGTGGATTATCTTACGCCGCTCCTGAAGAATCTTCAAATGCCTACATCAATATGGTTCACGATGCAGCCAGTCCAAATTTCTTATTAGCCCTAATGTAGAAGAACCTCCAAATCCTGTGATATAGAAGTTCTACGATATGTTGAGTGTTGGAAATCAAACTTTAAATCCCGGATGTGAGAAGCATTCTCAATTGTCTCTAGTTGCCCTCTCATGAACCTGAAGACAGAAAATCACATGTTCCAGAAGTATTATGAGCAAGTACTCAATTTATTTAAAGAAGTTGTCCAAAAGATAATCATATACCAGATGACTTTTACAAGAGTAAGAAGTTATTGAGGGTCATGGGCCTACCGGTCGAGAAGATCGACTGTTGCCTAAACATTTATATGATCTATTCGGGAGAAGATTCTGATTTGACCAGTTGCAAGTTTTGAAACCCGCTAAGTAGGAAAAAGAGAAATGGCATAAAGACAGCGTTGCGTATAAGAAGATGTATTATTTTCTATTAAATACTCGTTTGCAAAGGCTATACGCATCTGCAGAAACTATAAAGGACATGAGGTGGCATGCAGAACATGTTTTGACCATGGTGTGATGCGCCACCCGTCAGATTCAGAGTCCTGGAAACATTTAAATCAAACTCATCCGGTGTTTGAAGGCAAAAGTCAAAATGTAAGATTGGGTCTTTGCATAAATGGATTCTTTTGGTAGTTTTGGGGTGCGATATTTCTCGTGACCGGTGATAGTCACACCATACAACTTGTCTGCATAGATGTGTATAACTCAAACTTTTGTGCACCCCGTTTTTAATAAATTAATTTAAAAGCACGTCAGTTTGCTCGCAAGAGTACGAGGTAACTGTAGGGTGATGAGTTTGACTCGAGTCGTATCTCTCGAGGAAACAATTGTTCGGTCATTCGGATATTTTTCCCAAATTACGAACTAGAATAAAATACATGTACAATTGGGGTTTTAAAAGAAATTMAGTTGATCATTATAACTAAAGCAATAATTAAACTAAAGCTAATTAAACTAATTATTCAAACTAAATTATCAACTATGAGCAATAATTAAACTACTTGAACTCAAGAACTAAGAATCAATAGCAACGAATCTAAATCAAAATATAATAACTACCCTTAAGCAATCGCATCATACGAATCTAAGAACGAATAATTAAGCATAAATCAATCGCATATGTAAACTAAATTAACCAATATCCAATAACCAAGCATAAAATGATTACACTAATTAAACTAGAATTAACTAAGAGATTAACTAAGAATTAAACTAGAAATTAACTACTAAATTAACTAAGAGTTTAGAAAACTTATTGGAACTACTAAAAGCAATGAGAAGCTCCAGCTATTCCGGAGTTGCACGTCGATCTTGGGCGAAGATTAAATCCCGAACACGAATTCGATGTTTTGGACGCGTTGTTCTTCGATCCTTGATCTCCGTCTTCAAATCTCGTTATGAGATGTGGAATTATATTTATTATCAGCTAAAATAACCTAGGGGGTCGTGTGTTCTCCTCAAAATCCGAAATATAGAGGGTTTATATAGATATTGCAAGTCTTGGCGCACAAGAAACCCTAAAATCCAAATTCTGGGCCGTCGCGTCGACGGTGCGTCGACTGACGCGCGCTGGTGCTCGGCGGGACTCGGCAGACTTGGTCGGTAGGTGTGCGCGTCGGCTGGGCAGGTGCGTCGACGGGGTGCGTCGACATTGACGCTTCAGCAAGTTGCGTCGACATTGCGTCGACATCGGTGCATCGACATCGACGCTTCAGCAAGTTGCATCAAGAGTGCGTCGACGCTGCGTCGATTGACGCGGATCATGGCTCGCGTCGACGGGGCGTCGACGGTCGCGTCAGTCGACGCGACTGCGTGTCTGTCTCCAATTCTCGATCTTTTGCTACTCGTTTCACCGGAAATCTTGTTCTTCACTTCTTGAACATCGAACCTCGTCTATTACGCATTAAACTCTTCCGGTTACTTAGCTATAAGGTGAAAAACAACGAAATATCACCTACTTGCATCAATTACGATCAAAATGCGGTAAAATAAGCTGGAATTATAAAAATACGAGATTAAGCTTAAATCCTCCAACTTACACCAAAAATAAATATAAAAAGGAACTAAAAAGCTAATAAAAATAAGGACAAATCTACTCTAATCAGTGTATGAAAGAGCAGTACATGTTTTTGAGTATTTTTGTTCCAGGACCAAAAAACCCAAAGGATAAGTTGGATGTATTTCTACAACCTATAATCGCCGAGTTGAATCGGTTATGGACGATCGGTGCATCCTCATATGATATCTCTAAAAAAATAGATTTTTTAGTTACGGCAACCCTCATGTGAACAAATAGTAAATTTCCTACCTATTTCATGTTATCTGGTTGGAGCATGGTTAGGAGAACGACTTGTTCATATTGCATGAAACGTTTAGATGCATTTACTCTCAAGTGCAGTGAGAAAAAAAATCTTGATTTGATAATCATCGAAAGTTTCTTGATTGTGGTCATTCTTTTCAAAAAGACAAAAGAAATTTTCGAAAAAATAGAAAGGTTGAGACTCTGCCGCCGAGCGTCCGGTCAGGAATGGTGATTTTGGAAGAAATATAAAGTTTGGGGTTTTTCAAAGTTACTTATTTAGATGCAGCGCTCGTCAATGGACATAGCAAATCAAGTGGTTTGAGGACAAGAAGCATATATTGGAATTTGCCATACTGGAGCACAAATTTGATTCGGCATAATCTAATCGTTATGCACATCGAGAAAAATATGTATGATAATTTTTTAAACACGATTATGAATGTCAAGGGGAAGAAAAAAGACACTCCCAAATCTAGGGATGAACTGAACTAATATTACTTTCGTCTTGGCCTATAACAAGACGCAGCAGAAAAATATCATAAACCTTGTTACACATTGGATAAGACATCAAAAGTTGTCTTGTGTAAGTGGGAGAAAAATCTTTAGTTTCCACATGGATATGCATCAAATATGGGTGTGTTGTTATAATGAAATCACTACAAAAAAACTCTAGGAAACCGATGGACCATTTCCGTCGGCAAGCCGTCGGTAACGGTGTTACCGATGGAAATGGACCGTCGGTAAAACCCTCGTCGGTAAAAAAATTACCAACATATATTTTTTTCCGTCGGTAAAATACCAACGCACTACCAATGGACACCAATCTCATCTGTATTTACCGAAAGATCTTAATAAATTAAAAAAAAAAATACCGATGGACATTTTCCCAAGCCCAATACCCATTAATCACAAATAAAGGGGGGGATTCGAACAGGCGATCTTTCGCGCACCAAGCCTACCCACGACCGGCTAAGTTAACTCGATTTCTTGTAAGTATTTGACATTATAATATATATACATACTTATGTTATATATAATAAATAATATAATTATAATATGTCTACATATATAATATATTTATATATAATAATTATATTATACATATATATATATATATATATTATATTATAAATATTATATATTATATTAAATTAAAACTATAAATATATATAAATATAATATATGTTTGTAAATTTAAATACACGTTAGCTCATAAGTAAATTTAAATATGTTTGTAAACTTGTCTCATAAGTAATTAATTAGTTCATAATTAGTGCTAAATTAAAATATTAAATACAACGTGAGGATATGGGTAGAAAACACACTGCATTCGAGTTTTTCTGACTATGCACCAGAGACCCGACGACACATTCACTGATCCTGTATCACAACAGACCTTTGTAAGTATTTATATATAGATATAATTAATATGATATATATATATATATATATATATATATATATATATATATATATATATATATATATATATATATATATATCTTTTGCTTTTAACACTAATTAAGATAAATTATATATCAATCTAAATATTACAGGAGGAGTATTAGAGATGTCTGAAAGAGAGTCGTGCAAAGTCACAAAACCCTACCGATGTTGATGAGTACAAGGTCTATCTAGAGACCTTCGAGGTGAAGAAATGTAGCCAACTTGGTGTGGGATGCTTAGGGAGTCTTCTGGCTTCGAAGACTTGCAGAGGCAGTACCTCCTCTACTCTAGATAGGTGTGTTATGGAGCTCCAAACACACATACATGCTTTGAAAGGCCAGGTCGTGACTCAACTCGAGGAGAACGAGCGGGCCCATCAGGAGTAGCTCCAAGCGATGCGCAAGACGTATGCGCGTGAATAGCTCGAGATGCAGGTGACTCTCCGTCAGCAGGTGATGGAGGAAGTCACCGCAGAGATGAGAGCGCGACCTCGACAGCCTCCCTCTGATCCTCCAGCTGATTTTGAAGAATAGTAATGTTAGACTAAGGAACATTTTGTCAGAATATTATATTTGATTTAAACCGTATACATTTTGGGATGCTAATTAATTATAATTCATATTTTACTTTAAACTTTTTTGGGACCTCCAAATTATGTTTTGTATTTCATTCTTAATTTGTGATACAGGTAAAAAATAATAAAATAAAATATAAAATATAAAATGCTGACGGCTCATAGCCTGTCAGCAAAATTCTGAGGATGCTGGCAGACCAAACCCGTCAACAAAATTCTGAGAAAGCTGACGGGTGCCGAATGGCGACCACAAATTTCTCGACAAGTAATATTCGTCAGCAGAGCACTGTCAAATGCTAACGTGTAGAATTATCCCGTCAATATATAATTATCGATGCTTAAAATGCTGACAGGTATTATTCATCAGCAATCCTATTAATAAAAAGGATACTGGCGAATTTACTGACAATTATATAGATCAGCATTTGTCGGTTTTTTTAGTGTATATTGTAAGATGTTTTTAAACCTTACATAGTATGTGTAGGATTTTTCTTGAGCAGGAGTCTTTTACACCCAAGTATAAAAGAGCTTATTTGTTAAACATTAAGAGGTAGTTGAAGTGTTATTGATTTCTGGATATATTCACATTCGATTTGTATTTGTGTGTTTGTTCGAGTTAAAGATTTTGCATGCGTATGGTCATAATAAAAAATATGATGATGTTATAAATATTCACCAAACCAATTATTTGTAAATAGTATATGCATTTATTATTATGTGTGTGAATGACTATTTTGGTCCTTATGAGATTATGTATTTACGATTGTACCATTGGAAGTTTTCCATAAATAGGGCTTCAGTTATATTGAAAATCATACCTGAGAATTCATTTTCTATATATTTCCTCTGTTTCCTCTCTAGTTTATAACACGTCATCAGCACGAGTTTCTAGCCATACGAGTAATATGACAAAATTATGCTTTACAGTTGCATCCTATAGATGGTCCTTTGTATCAGAAACCAGATTATTACCTATTATATTACATAACTATAATTATCAATTTCAATCTGCATATTCATATAGATGGATTCACAGCATCCCTAAAATCTCATATATACATGCTTATATACAAACTTCTCAAAGAGGGAGAGAGAAAGAAAAACACATTCATCTTGCTTAAACGTCTATTTGTTTTCTTATTTCCTGAATATCCTTTCGTCCACAATCATGGTAGTCTTGACGATAGCTCACAGTCCATAACAACCTTTAAAACCGCTGACCACATCCGCAACCCCATCATTATTCGACGTCACTCCGTAGTTCAAATGTAATTATGTCAAATTATGTCAATGTATGAGTAAATATGTGTTTTTCAGTAATAGAAAAGGAAAGAAAGAGAAACAAAAATGAAAGAGATGAAAGAAAACAAGAAGGCTACTGAAAACAAAAGAAAGAAGAAGAAAGGGAGATATAGAAAAAGGTGAGAGCGCATTTAATGTATTAAATGCATCATATTGACAAGTCAAAAGGAAAGAGGCACACGGAAGAAGGAATAAATGTGAGGTAAAAGTAATCAATTATAAAGAAATAATTAGTTTAATACATTGAATGCTTAAATTATAAATTTTAATTTTTGTCAATTATGAAAGACGTAAATTATCAAAATTATGTTTTCTTAATACCATAATGTTCAGTTTAACGAGAGCTTCAATTTGAGACCAATATTGATATGTAAAATAATAACTCATTTAAATGTATGATATTTTAAAGGGAAAAAGATTGTAACCATCCTGTACTATACACGTTTTTTGGGTTTGCATTCTAACGTTTTTTTTTTGTAATTTAATTCATCCTGTACTATACAAAATTTTGAAAGTGCATCCTGTACTATACAAAATTTAGGAAAAAACTAGTTTTATTAAATAAAAACTAGAATTTATTAAATAAACATGCAAACCATATTTTATCCTAACGTTTATCGGAACTAATTTTATTAAATAAATAAAACTTATTATTTATTAAATAATAAATTCGGTGAGTTTGCATATTTAATAAAATATGCCGGAACTAGTTTTAAATAAATAATAAATTCACCGGAACTCACCTAAAGTATACGGGTTTGAAAATATGCAACGTCACTCGCGAGATTAGGTGAGTTTCGGCGAGTTGGGGCGAGTTGGCTTGTCGGAGGATGCACTTTTAGAAATTTGTGAAGTACAGGATGCATTAAATTACAAAAAAAAAACGTTAGGATGCAAACCCAAAAAACGTATATAGTATAGGATGATTACAATCTTTTTTCCTATTTTAAAGTTTTAATAGTTAAATTATAAATTGGTACCCTCACTATGGAGAATCGCACAATGATGATTAGACATGTAAATATTTACTTTTGTACTATTGACACTCTACAAAGAGGTATATGTGGCACCATGTGCCAACCAGGCAGCTCGGCAGCTGGCGACTGACATTGATTGATGGTAGCCAATAGTTTAACGTATCATCCAGTCGATGATAATGTTATAAACGTATGGATGTCGTCTTGCGGTGGCCAGGCGGTACTGCCACCGGCGACTACTAGAGACTGATGATAGTTGATGGTTCAACGTACAACCACCTACTTGGTGGTTGTCATATCTTGAGAAAGATAATTGGATAAATTATGAATCATGAAATAGAAGTGTCATCGATATTTGGTCCGAATATTGAATGTCCATGAATAATTTGGTCATTTAATAATTTCTGATCGTAGATCATTATAATGTAGACGACCCTACTCTTCAAGAAGCAGTTAAATATTTGTAATTTAAATTCCTTCATTATTTACTGTAATAATGTCCAAATGGTGGGTGATAACACTATTTGTTGATTTTAATTTCTGTTATTTTAATATCGCAATACCTCCTATGTGATAAGTTTAATTATCACAAGATGGATGGTTTCACATATTTTTGTATTTTATATATCAAGTGATGGGTGATACCGTCTATTAAGCAAATCCTACTTCCGAAGAAGTAGTTATTGATTACGCAATTTAATTAACATAATTTAATTTCTGCTATGCACTTTAAATATTGCAATATCGCCAATGTGGTGGGTTATACCACATGATTGGCTAAATCCTACTTTAAAGAAATAATTGAACAAACATATGAATCCTGCTTCCGAAGTAGCAGGTGATAGAGATGAAATTCGTTCTCCACGTTTATTGGATATTAATGGAGAAAACTGAGCAAGGGTACTAAAAGGTACCGATAAATAATTCATGAAACTGATTGATCAATAAATTTCATGCTGATAAAAGAAATATACCACTTGAAAGAATCATACGAGATCACATTGACATGATAGTAAAATGCTCTCGAAGAAGTATATATAATTGACATTATAGTCATGAATCACTAAATCCCTTATATTTGCATAAAGGCAAAATGATGTTATTATTACTTCAGAAGAAGTACAAAACTGTCAAAGTGAAGATATTGAAATTAGTTTCAAAGTAAAAAACACTCGACATAGAAATACATTAACATATATTAAACTCATGAAATTGGTGGGGTGTGTCTCGAGAGTATTTAACTCCGTAACTCTGCCACCCCTTACTAGTCATGAGAGTTTACAATGAGAGATCTAAAGGATCTGGGATTCTTTTTCGCTTGACATAGATAGTCTTTGATTGACAAGTTTTAACTTCCACATAATCTTGACCTATAATATATGCTTGAGATTTTCTAAGTAGCTCAGAAATTGTGTTGGCAGATATAAGTATTTCTCTCGCTGAATGAGAGATAAACTTATGATCTACACATTGATCTAGAAAATTGAGCAAACCATTAAAGAAATTATCAATATTTAACAAGCATATAGGTTTGGTATGGAAGTTACACTCTGCCCAAGACGTAATATTAAAATCTTCATTCAAGTGTCATAACCACCTGGAAGGACGATGAAAGCATCATTGTTGTTCAGCATGTATATCATACAATCATGAAAAGATTGTGTTTGAAACTTCAACCCAGCTGAACCCATGATAGTACTGGTTTTAACTCTATGAAAAGGTATGATACTCACACCTATTCCCCAGTAATGTGCACATGATATAAGACTATTATAAAGTCTGTAGTTGTCTCCTCCATATAGTATCTCAATCTTTTGCTTCCCTAATTCTCTCACAAGTTGAATTGACATATCTATATATGGAATATGACCTATCAGTTTGGATCCACCAAGAATACATATGGTTCTGAGTGGATGAGAAAAAGATTTACCTCTTAGAGACTTCCATATATCTTTTTCTATACTAAAGTTTCTAATATTTGTGAAAGATACATCTTTATGATCTATGACCCCGTATTTAAAGATAAATCTTTAAAAGATCATAAATGATTTCACTATTTAATTTTGAAAATGGTTGAAGATATTCACGAGCTAATAAATGATATCACTATTTTCTTTTTTACTGTCGCAAAAGAAAAACAACATATGATAAATGATATCACTCTTTCGTTTTTGACTTTCGTACAATAAAAACGATAGATAATAAATGATATTGCTGTTTCATTTTTAAATGTGGCAAAAGAAAAACGACAGATAAGATATTACCTATTTAAAGAAATAATGCTTATTTGTCGGCAATTGAAAGAATTTTTTCTTTCAAAATAAATAAAATTCTACTACACGATACAAAGATTTTCACACTCCTTTAACCTCTTCTAACGGCTATAAATGGCTAGTAATAGTAATATTTCATTCTATAAATACACTCACATTTAATACAACAATTACCTCATATTCTCTTATCTTCCTAATAAGTTCTCAACACTAAAATTTTCAAAATGATTGAACGAATGTTGATGATAATCAACATTATTCCGATTATCGCACTTACCATATTAACATTTAGCATGGATTATGGTACAAGTGGTTTCTTGCTCCGTGTTCTTGTTCTTTGTCTGATTTATTTTATGTTAGCATTTCTAATTGGATATCAACATGTATTAGTTTCTATGTATATTCACACATATTTATGCTTTAACTAAAATTCTTCTTAACTTCCTATTGTTAATGATGTGTACATCCTTTTCAATTCACTAATGATATCACTCGGCAAATGAAAATATTTAAAAACATTGGATTCATTAAAAAATTTGAACCTTTGTTGATGTGAATATTGTGATTATCTCGATATTTTATAGACTAGTATGAAATGTAGAAATACGCCACTACATTGAATAGTAAACAATACTATCAAGAGTACAATCTACACTATTGTGTTTGAACGTTGTATTTGAACAGTGGTTTATATAAAATATCACCGAAAGATGATGTGATATGTCGGTAATTATCTACTTGTTAAAATAAATACCTCATGCTGGAGACAACTAGTTTTATAATAGACATAAGAATCTTTCAGGTACAAGTGTTTAATAATGTCAATTTACATAATCGGATCATATCAGCTTAACTAATACTATAATTAGTAAAATTGATATATCATTTGAAGAAACAGATGAATTCTTCGTTAACTGTTATTGATTAATGGAAATTCATTACTAGCAAAAGTTGGGAATGAATTCCTAATAATTTTGAAATGTATGGGGATGAGATATATATGTGCCCACTCTTCCTCCATGTGTGCTACTAGACTTATGGATCTACTTGATAGTCACATCAGTATATGACTCATAACTGGAAGTTGTGATTTGCTCTCAGCATGAGCATGGTTCTCAAATTAAAGGATAAAAGCTAGTAAGATATCCCAACAACTTTAATAGATCATGGAATGATCAGATATGTGCATACGAGTGGGATATCAATTGATAAACTATTAAAAGTCCTCCAGTTCACTGTCAATATCGAGAACAAAGTGCAAAATAATATGAACTCCCTTATTGAAATTAAATGTTTATAATACGCCAGTTGTATAAGTTTGGTTTTAGATTTTTGTCAGCATGAGGGGGATTATTGATAGTTGAAAATAATTATACACGTGTTATATCCTCACAACCGAAGTATGAACTTGGAAGATAAGAGATACAAGAAAAATTAATAATGATCTTATATACCAACTACACATGCTTCAATAAATCAAACAATGCCGTAAGCGTTTAATATTTCCCCAAAAGAAGTATTAAATGAATGGTATAGGAGGCATATAATTTCAAAGAGTATATATACATAATTATTATTTACAAATCCTTGGAAAGGATTGGTTACGAGATATCTCGATAAATTATGTTGTTATGGGGAATGATATGAAATTGAAAAGTGTTGACACACAATAAAAGAATAGCGCTATGAATAATTATTGATAATGAGGATATTGATGTTAGAATAAGGTGACCAACAAACCAGCTTGTGGCTGTGGTCTAACCATTCTCTTGTAATACAATCGTTTTTTATTCTTAATAATATCTTTTATACTTATTGGCATTCCATATCTTTTATCCCATACTTGTTGCATAGTACTTAGTGTATGTGGACCGCGTCCTGATGCAGTTACCTTATTGCGGTGGATTGGTCTAGCAGAACCGTGAGATAATCCAGCACGTAATGTAACTCGTCGAACTTGTTCCTAGTCAAAGGGTTACGCCATAATGAGGATACA
>BMAC01000953.1:336694-347313 GCA_014905375.1 Phtheirospermum japonicum
CAGGATTTTTATTCCTCAATAACTGTACAAACGTTAAGAGTAAACTAATATCTTTGCAAAGTACTCGTAATTACAAAAAGGGTTTACAACAACTCAATCATAATGAMGATACAAAATTAAAATAAATTYTTCCAACAGACTATGAATTATATTAGAAACACACAAAAAAGATAAATAAATAATAKATAAAATCTAATYAAATGGCAAATTCCATTATGATTTATTTYGAGCYAAAAGGAGGTGAACAATTAGTTTCCAGCAAAAGCCAAACTGATATGATCAGCCCCAATATGGCCAATATACTGCAATAATCATTGTTATTGATACAAAGGCGCGGATCAAAGCTAACTGCCTTTGCAAATACATAAAAGATCCCAACCTTAAGAAATGTGGAGTCAAGCCAAGCCTGAGTTCACCAAAGCTTCCCTTCACTTTCAGATACTGACTCAAAAGGCTATAGGTCTGCGAGAAATTGGACCTCCTGCCGGGAAACCTGAGTGAGATAAATAAGAGCAGAATACAATTAATCAATCACTCAATCAAGAAATACACAAAAGAAATAATAGGTTTCGACATATTACCTTCACCACAACGCAAGAGGCTCCGACAACCTTCCTGGCCTTTCCTTCAGAATCAATCTTGCACAACTACATATATCCAACAATCAACACTATAATTCAATACTATATTAATGTGTCCCATGCAACAAAAAGGACAACTGGCTCAAGATGATCCGTCATCACCATTATTGTCGAGGACGAATCAATTACAAACAACTCCTGTTTCCTCAAAATTCAACTACTACACAGTCACAAGTACCAATGGTGTCCACAACACAGATTCATCTCATAACATAAATAAAAAACAAATTTTCCAGTTAATCTAATTTTATTTGCATTTTCTTTCATTTTGAACTCCTCTTTGTGATAATACGTACATTTTGAAAATTACACAATAAAATTGACAAATTTGAAATTATGTTGACAGATCTGAAAACAACAAAAAAAGCAGATGAGAAATAACAATAAATGTTTCAATATAAAAATGAGATGAAATAGAACCTCAAAAGATGTAAAAGTAGACGAATTTGAATTTACTTGAAAGATAGTTGGTTCACAAATCCAACTGACTATTAAAATTGCTAACAAAAAAAAAAAAACATATTTCAAAACATATTTTAACTATGTAAGACATGTAGGTATTCACTAATCATAAAATGACTTTATATAAAACGAAAATGTTATTGACATCTACTCAAGCGAATCCAGTCCCCATCACAAAATATACATAACCAATAATTACAGTTTGCAGGCATCGATATCTCCAATAAACTCAATACAAAAATCATTTTGAATATACATGTCACCATTATATATTTTATCAGAAGATGCCAATTAACTTCTGAAAGCCACCTTCCTATAGCAAGAATAAGTGTCAACGTGCAATATTGATATACACGAAGATAAATAAATAAAATAGCAAAAATTACATATTCTACACCACATATTTACCAATTCACAATACTCCTCCAAGCATGCCCAAAAAAATTATTACAGAAACTCTAATCAATAGCAGTACACAATGACAAAATATAATAACAACAATTCATAATATAAAGACCATTAGTGATCTGGCAGTTGATTAGTGTAAAGTAACTAAACTAAACTAACCTCCTTTAAGATATTGTTAAACAAATGTTGAAGAAAGCCAGCACGTTATCTACCAAATGCCCGTTAAAAATAGCAAATAATCCGAGCTCACGGCCTTGATGATGTATGAATTTTGCGACGTGGTAGTCCTCCATGGGACGATTGCCATATCAACCTGTTAATCAAAAGATATGGAAAACCCAACACGGATGTATAATCGTAGTTAATAATTCTTATTTAGGACACCATATAAACCTGTTAACCAAAAGATCGCAAAATAGCATGTACCTTCCTAGCATAGCGAGAAATAATAAAATCTGTTGTTAATGAGAAAAATGGGAAAGAAAATAACAACTCGTAGATCTCCATGTTTTCCTGTTTTCCTTTTTAAAACTCTTATGGAAATTAATGTGGAATTACAAAGTATAAATTTGTTTAACGGAGATTTTTCTCCAAATGTGCCTCAGTTAAGTCTGCAATTACTTTTCAAAAGTTTCCTAAAGTGTTGTTTGTTGTATCACATTCAATGCAAATTAACCAAACATCACATTCTCCTTTAGGGTGCTCCTTCTGGTATCAACAGTAAAAGACATATTATTGCTAATAGAAAAAGTCCATTTCTTTATCCCTGATAAGATCCGTACATAAATAATCAACACCAACTACAAACTTCAAATTTGGCCTACAGGTAGCACCCCTTTTTATCAGATATCATCTCAGACCAGAGTGTAAGAAAATACCTTCTCTATCAAATCCAAAACATTTTGGTTGTCAATAAAATCAATATACCTCCAATTTATTTCTTCTTTCTGGAATTCATATTTGACCGGGCCCTGACTGGTTCGTCCCACACCAGAGGCGGACGACGAACATCCTCCTGAAAGCTAAAAAAGGAAAGAAGAAACTTTAACAACAAAAATGACTAATGTTGGAAGAAGAGATTGAGTTGTTCCTAGTATTTCGAAAAGTTGAGGGGTAAACTTATTGGATGATATAACTAAATTCCGTTGGAATCAACCCTTAAATAATTAGTATTGTAATTTCCAAAATTAGCTGGGGTTTTATGTAATTATTAAAATCTCAGGAGTGGTTTTGCAATTATCCATAAATATGTATGATCAAAAATAAACCTTCAGGCAAGCTAAACATGATTGTAAGAATACTCCCTAAGTTTAGAAAAGTCGAGCACGAAAGACTTTTCTTATCTGCTAATTCCTACAAAGAGATTTAGTCTTGCACTCGTTTTTGGTTACTGTGGAGATCGGGTTTCATGCAGCCAGTACGCTCATCGTGTCATAGGATTTTCTCTTACTCAATGACCTCGGGCATGATGAACCTTAATTGTGCTTGATGATTATATGTAAATCTCCTGAAAATGTAAACAAATAAAAAAAAAATTGTTTTTTCAAAATAATTTAAGAACTCATCAACTGCAAATTAATGAAAGATTATTTGATCCGAATAACTGATTCTATATACCTATCAATTAAGTTTCAATCGGGGGGATAATGTTAGTAAATGACGTTGCAGTTCTCTTTAATTGGAAAAGCCTGATTGAGCTATCCAAGCTGTGCTGAAGAATTTATCCAATAATTGATACCTAAAGAACAAATATTAAATTAAGCATTTACTGTTACATATGAACAAAATCAATCATAGGAACAATGGTAACATGAAACAAATTATTTATTAAAAAATAATGCTAGATGAGTTATTAAAAATAGAATTAAAAAGTAATAGCTCTTTTGTTTTTCCTTGAGAAATACAAAGTGTAATGTTCATTTTATCAAGCATCTTGAGTGCACGATTCTAAACACAAATTCTTTAACTTACTAACGTGTCATAGCGGAAAACCAAATGAGAGCCAACTTCTCAACAAAAATAATAAGGATTCAATAATTTAAATAAGGATTCGTGAGGAATTCTAATCGATCAGGAGCATTATCATAACAATTCTTAAGATATTATCATAACAATTCTTAAGATCCAGACAACAACAAAATAAGCTTAATGTACTACATGAACCTATGTTAAACATAAAGAACTGGAATATAAAAATATTATTAAAAAGTAGGCATTGAATATAAATATATAACAAACTCATACGCACACGTACAATCTCATTTTGAGACACTTTGCCTCAAGACTGCGCGCTTCAACTTTTCAACGAAAAAGTTTCAAGGAAAAAAGAAAATATTTGTTTTAAAAAAAAAGTTTAAAAATGGATTTTAAGAACAAAGTTGCTATTTCGGGTGAAAAATGTTATAATAAAAATCACATATTCCCGATTTTTTTAAATATAGAAATATAAAAGAAAGTTCTATTGAAAAAATTATAATGACATTGATTCAGGTGCACCGTTACCTTTTATTTTCCAACTAAAAAACAAAATCAAGATTGGATAAAATTAGAGTTGGGCAAAATTCAACTGCTTACACATGAACAAAATCTCTTAAAATTGATCACCACCCAATAAAAAAAATATAAAAAAGTTGTTTATCTGTTTTCGCTGGCTTAAGTGGTACATGATTTGTACATATTTGTACGTAATTTTCGTGTATTTTTGCATCGTATGTTGTGTGCTTTTATGTGTTTTAAGTTTATCTTTTTATCGTTTTTCTTCCTTTTTATGTTTTTCGTTTCTTATAGTGTTTAATGTATTTTTACTTTATTTTGTATGAAATAATCTAACTTTGTTTAATGTTAATATCTCAACTCAAAACGTGGAAAACGGGACGAGCGACGAGCCGAAGCCATGCAGGTGCGTCGACTGACGCACTGTCGACGCTACGCCCGCGTCGACTGACGCACTGTTGACGCACCGTCGACGCAAATGTTGTGAAGCGTCGATCCTAGGCCCGTCAGTCGACGCACTGCCTGGTCGACGCGTGCAGCCTGGCTCGCGTCGACTGACGCACCGTCGACGCAAAGGTTCTGAAGCGTCGGTCCTAGGCCCGTCAGTCGACGCACTGCCTGGTCGACGCGTGCAGCCTGGCTCGCGTCGACTGACGCACCGTCGACGCTCCAGCTGTTTGAGCGGTTATTTTCGAAATTCTATATAAAGTCGGTGGTTTCTTCGTTTTTACAGTGCTGAGACGAGGGGGAAAGGTCCAGATATTGTCAATAACCCTCGGTTCATGCCACCATTCAATTCAAGCAAGATTAGAGTTAGATAATTCYTAGTTTCGTCGATTTCTACGCCGTCCGACGTTTAAGGCCGTTTCTCGCCGCTGAGGATCGTTCGATGGCTGTTGCTTCCTTAGATTATAAGTTTTCCTGAACTCTATTTAATTGCTTTTTGGATTTGGCTTAGTTACCTTAGTACGTTGGTATTGTTATTTCATTTGAAATGAAAATGCTTGTACTTTGGTTTTGTTAATTTAGTATAAACCTTTTTATCGTTTTTCCTAYATGTTAATTTATGTTATTTGCTTAGTAGTTTAGTTGTTAGTTCTCGTTAGATTAATTGTTTGTTTTATTATCGATTGTGATCATGCTTGCGTTGTTATTATGAAGTTGATCATGATGATGCTTGTAGGCTAATTTTATCGTTCTAGTGCTTAGGGTCGTTTAGAACCATCGGGACTGACAACCCCGATCGTGGAGACGATTTTATGCACTAGACCCTCGCTTTTCTTTATCGTTTTAAAGCTTTTAATTTTATTGCTCGTAGATGTTAGAAAACCTCAAGCTCAATTTGATCGCGTGTTTAATTTAGTTTAGTCTAGTTTTTATTTTCGTTTCTACGTACGTAAAATCGAACACCGAAATAGTTTCCGATTAGTCTTCCTTGTGATTCGACTCGAGTCAGCTTATCGCCTACAATAGCTCTGTTCTCTTGCGGACGAGCTTTTCATTATTTTAAACGCGAAAAAGTTCGATTCAGTACATAATTAATAAATTGATTCTACCATTCAATTAGTCTGAGAAAATTTTTGCGCTTATATTCTTGGGGACAAATTATTTTAAAAAATCGACACAACAAACCAAAGATCCAAGAATTAAAGGAATTAGAAATTCTTCGTCCACACAACAATAACCAAGCCCAACAGAATTGAAATAAAAGGGACAAATTATTTCAAAAAATCAACGCAACAAACCAAATATGATTAAAGGAATTATAATAAGTAATTAATGTAGTTTGAAAGATTCTTACCAGATTTGGTCCGTTGTCTTTCAAGATTATCCTGAAAAATGTCGAACCATACGGGAAAACATTTTCAGCCCTTATTTTGAGAGGAGAAAGTCTGTAACAATCCAAAGACTGCGAGAAGAGGGAGAGGGGAGAATTTTTAGAGAAGGAATAAACCGGGTGAGATTATATATCCACGCGCGAGTACAGTCAAATGAAATCTGAAAGAATAATTTTAACGAAAATAATGAAAGAAAAATAATAACAGAACAGATGTTTTTTTCAGACTGCTTCAATTTTTATGAATTGCGCCGATTTATTCTATTCGATTTGTTTTTCCAGATTTCTTTCGTTCAGTTTTTTTAGAACTGGTTGTAGTTGACGACAGAAAAGAAAAAAAATGGAGAAGGGGTGCTGGACGTGAACCCTAGCTTTTTCAATATTAACATAAATAAAAAAAATGTTATTTATATCTGGTCAAAATTTTGGCCTCCTCCCAAAATAGACCCCCTATGAACCACAGGCCGACACGTCATTTTTGAAGAAATTTAATTGGTCCACATCATCCCCGAAACACTCTCCTTTCGACATCTCAGCATTAATAGTTAACACTATTAATAAAATGGAGGATATCTAATTTAGTTATTTTAATTAAAAGAAAAACTTTATTATGAAAAAAATTAAATAAGTTTTATTGATAATATAATTTAAAATTATTTTATTTTTAGAGTTTCAAATATTTTATATAGGTAAAACATGAGTTATTTACAATAATCTAAGTATGTAACTAAATATTAGTAATTAATTCAATCTAAACATAAAATTATTTAATTATATACTAATAATTAATAAACATTGATTAGACACCAGTACAATGCGATACGGGTTTAGAGTATGACATCTTTTGAATATCTCAAAGTATGTAACTAATAATTATTAACAAATTTATTCTAAACATTAATATATAAAATAATGTAATAATAATAATTAATAAAATAGATATTAGACACGGGTTTAGAATGTGACGTCTTTTGAATTTTTATAAGTATGCAACTAATATATAATGAATTTAATTTAAACATCAAATACAAAATTATTTAATATTTATAATAATTAATAAATAGATTAGACATGTACAAGACATGGATTGGGAATATATTATTTTAATTTTTTATTTTAAATTTAAAATTCAGTAATTATCACAAACATTTTAATTTATCTTTGATAAGTCTCGTGTAATACACGGGTGTTAAATAAGTATATACTAATGCAAAATCATCATAATATATGTGTTTGCTTTGTATGCTTCGTTTGGATAATAAAAAATTTTGGTGTTTCGGTTGCTTATGTGTCATCTGAATCTAATATATAGCTAATTTAATATTTTCTTTTTATTGTATCTTGCCTAATTTAATATTTTATTTTTATTATATTTAACTTAACTTAATAGTTTTCTTTTATTATATTTTATCTAATTTAATATTTTTTTATACTCCTAATATAAAAATATAAATAAGTCATATATTTAGTAGAAAAAAATTTAAATTAATTATTTTAATTAAAAGATAAATTACATATGAAATAATCTTAATTATAAAAAAAAAATTATATCTGAATATAATTAAATATATTATATTTATAATAGAAGTTGAAATAATTTGATTTTGAAATTTAAATATTCTGTATAGGTAAATAATGATATATTTGCAATAATTGGAGTATGTAACTAAATATTAGTAATGAACTCAATCTAAATATAAATAAATAATATTATATAATATAATAATTAATTAATATTTATTAGACAATGGGACAATGCGAAAATGCTTGAGAGTATCACACATTTTGAATCTTTCAAAGTATGTAACTATAACTACTAATATAATTAATCTAAACATAAAAATATAAATGAGTTAATAATAATTAATATAAATTAGAGACGGGATGAAAATGTGATATCTTTTGAATTTTTATAAGTATGTATATATAATTATTAACGAGTTTAATCTAAATATTAAAATATAATATTAATCGATAATTATAATAATTAATAAATTGAACAGGGCATGTGTTGAAAATACATCCTTTCAATTTTTTATTTTAAATTTAAAATTTTATAATTTCACAAATATTTTTCATATTTAGTTTTTTTATAAATCCCGTGTAATACACGGGCACTAAACTAGTTATTATAATATAAGAAAATCAAGAATAAATATCTACATTAAATAAAATAAAATAACATATTTTCCCTCGATAATATCCTCGGTATTTCACTAATTTTTTATAATGCACGTGTGAATCCTTTTATGCCTTACGATATCAGTAAATACAGAGATAGCCTTCTGGGTTTACCTACCATCATTTGATGATGGTATCGATTATACTGGTCCTCCTTTGGTCGCTGTTTTTGGTGATAATGCCAATAGTGGTGGAAAATACAATTTCTACAATTTTATTTTATAATTTTATTGTTTTTTTCTCTCTTAATTTTAGATTTAGTTTTAGAATTTAATTGTAAATTTTTATATTTTATTTAAGGTTTTATTATTGTTTCAGTCATATATTATATTATTTTATTTTATAATATTTCGATTTTTGGATTTATTGATTAATTATGTAGAGTTTATTTATAGATTCTTATATTTATTTTTACTATTTTTATTTTTTCCCAAATTATTTTTATGTTTTATAATTGTATTCGAAATATTGATATTAATTTTTAAAATACAATTAGACAATGATACTTTTGATATGGTCTAAACTAGTCTACTAACCGCGAGTTCTGAGAATAAATATCAGTTTGATAGATATTTATTTATTGATATAAATAATGTCGTTCTTTTCGTACAAAATTAATTTCAACCATTTTCGATTCTTGAACTCTCTATATTTAATATAAATTTGGCCTTTAAGTTACACGAAAATTATAAAATAATATTTTTTGATAGTTACAATAATAAAAATATTTAGAAGCACGATTGATTAAAAAATAAATAAATATTATATGCTCAAATTTGTCGTAACTAACCAAGCGAAATTAACTTACCACAAATCAAAATGAACCTATTTTGAATTTGACAACCATGTACATAATTTTCCATTCATTGGCTTGTAAGATGATCTTTTATATATATATATATATATAAATAAATATTAGTTTAACATCCGTGTATTACACGGGATTTATAGAAAACTAAATATAAAAAATATTTGTGAAAATTACAAGATTTCAAATTTAAAACAAAAAATTAAAAGTATGTATTTTCAACCCGTACCCTGTTCAATTTATTAATTATTATATTTATTAATTGATATTTATATTTTAATAATTAGATTAAATTCGTTAATAATTATATTAACATATTTATAAAAGTTCAAAAGATGTCACATTTTCAACCCGTCACGAGAAATAATAAATAAAAAGAAAAAGGCATTCCAAAGACCCATTTTCAACCCGTCTCTAATATATAGTAATTAATTAATATCAACTTATTTTATATTTTATGTTATGCTTAATTTTATTAATAATTATAGCTACATACATTGAAATTTTCAAAAGGTTTCATACTATCAAACCTTATCGAATTGTGTCATTGTCTAATAAATATTAATTAGTTATTATTATATAATTTATTTATTTTTTATATTAAGATTGAATTCATTACTAATATTTGTTACATACTCAATTTATTGCAATTATATCATAATTTAACTATACAAAATATTTAAGGTTTCAAAATCAAATTGTTTCAACTTTTATTATAAATACAATTTATTTAATTATTTTCATAAATAAGTTTTTTTTTTGTAATTAAAATTATTTCATATGTAATTTGTCTTTTAATCAAATTAATTAATTTAATTTTTTTACTAATTATATATGACTTATTTATATTTTAATATTAGGAGTATAAAATAAGATTATTGAATTAGACAAAATATAATAAAAGAAAACTATTAAGTTAGGCTAATTATAATAAAAAATATATTAAATTAGGCAAGATACAATAAAATAAAAATATTAAATTATGTATATAGTAGGCTCGGATGACACATCAGCAAACGAATCACAATTTTATTTTATTATCTAAACGAAGCATACGAAGCAGACACATAGATTAGGGGGATTTTGAATTAATATATGCTTGTTTAACACCCGTGTATTACACGAGGCTTATAAAAAAAAAATATAAAAAAATATTTGTGATAATTATAAATTTAAAATTAAAACAATGTATTTTCAACCCGTGCCTTGTAGATGTCTATTCTATTTATTAATTATTATAAATATTAAGTAATTTCATATTTGATGTTTAAATTAAATTCATTAATAATCTTAGTTACATACTTACAAAAATTCAAAAGGTGCCACATTCTAAACCCGTGTAATATATATTTTATTAATTATTATTATCAAATCATTTTATATTTTAATGTTTAGAATAAATTCGTTAATAATTATTAGTTACATACTTTGAGATATTTAAAAGATGTCATACCCTCAACCTATGTCGCATTGTACTGGTGTCTAATAATGTTTATTAATTCTTAGTATATAATTTAATATATTTATGTTTAGTTTGAATACATTACTAATATTTAGTTACATACTTAGATTATTGTAAATAACACATATTGTACCTATCTACTCTATATATTAATGKAAAATCCTCCTATCCTATGTGTTTGCTTCCCATGCTTCGTTAGRTTTGGAAAAAAATTTGGTGCTTCGGTGTCATCCGAGCCTAATATTAACCTAATTTAGTATTTTTCCTTTTTATATATTTACCTACTTTAATTCTTTCCTAATATTATATTTTGCCTAATTCAATATA
>BMAC01000954.1:0-14533 GCA_014905375.1 Phtheirospermum japonicum
CGTTTGTGGCCCATTAAGTGTTAGTGCTAGGGGTGGTTTTTGCTACTTCGTTACCTTTACCGACGATTACTCTAGGTACGGGTTTGTGTACTTAATGAATTACAAGTCTGGAACTTTTGAAAGGTTCAAAGATTTTAGACACGAAGCAGAAAACCAACTCGGGAGACGTATTAAGAAACTACGATCTGATCGTGGTGGAGAGTACTTGAGCGCCGAGTTTATAGACTACTTAAGAGAGAATGAGATTCTCTCTCAGTGGACTCCTCCTGGAACTCCTCAACTGAACGGAGTTTCCGAACGTCGGAATCGAACTTTGTTAGACATGGTTCGATCCATGAAGAAATTCACTGAACTGCCGGCATACTTGTGGGGTCATGCACTCCTGACTGCTGTATATTTGCTGAATGGGGTTAATACCAAAACAGTTAACTCTACTCCATATGAACTTTGGCATTCCCGAAAGCCCAGTTTCAAACATATTAAGATATGGGGTTGYCCCGCTTATGTGAAGCGGTTGATGGGATATAAATTGGATAGTCGATCCGATTTGTGCTATTTTGTGGGGTATCCCCAAGATTCAATGGGATACGAATTCTACTTTGTTTCTGAAGCAAAAGTGTTTGTTTCAAGAAATGCCACTTTCCTTGAGAAGGAATTTCTATTAGATAGAAAAGGCAGCATGGTAGAACTCGAAGAAGTTCGAGAACCACAAAACGAAGTTCAAGCACATGAGAATGAACAAATTCAACAAACCACTAATACACCTCCTGAACCATCGATGCGACGATCCGAAAGAGTTCGGAAAGTACCCGATAGATTATTCCTAGTAGATGAGGTTGATCAAGGATCCGATCCAAGAACCTACATCGAAGCTGTATCTGATACAGACCAGGGACATTGGCTGGAAGCCATGAAATCCGAAATGGGCTCCATGTACTCCAACAAGGTATGGGCTCCATGTAGAGCTAGGTGTCATGATCATAGTTTGTCGAATAGGCTCACAATTGTAGGAAGAACATTCAACATCACCTGCAAAAGCTCGCATTCAATCAGTGCACAAAACAATACATGCCACATATAACATGACAAAAATATTATTTAAAACTTCACGACACGTGAAAAACACAATTCAGCAGGGAAGTGCACAAGGTAACAGATTAATGTGCACAAGGTAACAAGCTAATGTGCAAAAACTGAACACTGAGTTGTGCACAAAACAAATCAGACGAAAACACATCAGATGACGACACACATAGATTTTTTTAAGGCTTACGACACGTGCAAAACACGATTCAGCACGGACGTGCATAAGGTAACAAACTAATATACAAAAACGGACACTGAGTTTTGCACAAAACAATTCAAACAATAAACACATGAGATGGGACCAAAATCGAATAGAAGTTTTCCTCCAAAATCTATGCACAAAACAATAGTTTATAAATATAACTACATTGAAATCATAATCAAATTTATTGTTTAGCAGTAGCTAAATATGAACTCAATACTACAACAAAACTCAAAGGTGCAAAATAAATTCAGTTTTGTAGTTGCATAATATTTGCTAAAAATTTGTGTCATATTTATTCTAAATTGGACCTAGTCACCTCGAATTATAGAAATAAAAACTGAAAGTCGACAAGTAGAAAATTAGAAAATTAAAATTTTCTTTTGAATCGTATGAAATAGAGAGTGCATCGAGAAGATTGTAGAACTAAAAGCAGAAAAATAGAACTGAAAAATACCTGATTCATCTTCAATCGTCGCCATTGGTGCAACCGAAATCTCACGAAAAAACTTTTCGAGCTCCGAGAAATAAAACCTAATTGAAAAAGGAAGGGCTTCAAAAATCTAAACAGGAGGAATCGATTTTTGATAACCCTGAAATTAAGGCCAATCCTTTTCAGTTGCAGGCGCTTGTGGTCGCGGGGCTCGTGGCGGAGGCGAGGGAGTTTTTCAGCGGCGACTATAGTCGGGGGATACGGCGGGCCATTGGGATTCTGGAGATGGACGGGTTTTTCAAAATGGAGGGGTTGGTCGAGGCCGACCTTCTGAAGGGTGCCGTTGAGGAAACTGTGTTTCTCGGAATTTTATGTTTCTTGGAAAAGAGGAACGGTATGAGGAACTATAATGACGAAGGATGACGGCTAGATGACGGTTAATATAATGACCAAGGATGACCAAGGATTACAGACGCTAATTTAATTAAATTTAGAGCCATTAGATTAGATTATTTATAATGGCTAAGATTCATTCTCATTTCTCACACACGGACCCATTCTCACCGGAACCCAACCCTATATATATATATATATATTTATTTATTTATATATCAACTTTATTGGTAGAAAAAATAAAGAAACAAAAAAGATAGCTCCTCTAATGCTAAAAGGTAACACTGCCCATTATTTGATATATCATAGAGAGCGACCAATATTGTCGACAAATAACAAACGATCATAAAGGTGCATCCAACAATCGATAATGCGTAATAATCACCTTAACATCGCATATAACCCATCCGTCATTGAACTCTCTATCAACAACATCAACATCAGATAATATTACAAAACACTTACTAATAAAAAAAAACATTTACTTTCTAAATCATGACTGGATGTAAAATGTGCATATTTTTGACAATATTTGTTCGTATCATCAAAATTATAATTAAAAGTACTTCTTGAATTCTAATTGAAAAGGTTGAGTATTTTTTCCACATTGTCTCTTTTTTTTTCTTCCTCTTAGAAGCTAAAAATCACTTTTATTATTTAGAATTTGTAAACACTCCCAAACGACCTGAAGCCACTTTATTGATGTGGATCATTCTAATCATTTTGCAAAGAAAGGATAAAGTTGAAAAAAAAACACTATATCAACTGCTTGAATATTTATTTCAAACATGATCCACATCACATTACTCAATATCGAAAGAACGGTGAAAGAGAAAATTAACATTACGTGAAAGGGTAAGAATATTATCAAATAAGACCACAACTCACCTTATAAACGATGCTTATTTGGCATAAACGTTCTTGCATTTCTTCAGCAGAGGCCTTCTTCAAGCCCACAAGGTGAACCGTGAATGTAGAGATTTCTAATTGCCTATCAAGAAATGTGCTAAATTCAAAAGCTTTTCAAGTCTTATGTTCCATTAATGTAAACATAAGCTTTGCATTCAATTACATATTATATTCCTAGACTGAGGCATATGCTAAAAAATATGTAAAGCGCAATTTCGTACAATCACACCATAGCAAAACCAAGTTTGAATTAATCTAACCGGAAAATTCTAATTTATCAACAAATATAAAAGTATGTAATAGAGTCGGATTTAAACCCATAACACAAATAATATACAGAAAAATAAAATTAAAAAAGGAATAAAAAAATTGCAGTACAAACCTGAAAAACAATTTGCAGAAGAAAAAACTAACGAATTAATTTTTAAAAATCTAGAAAAACGTAAATGGGATATTTTTAATTTAAAAATATAATCATGCCTTTTTATAATTAAGTTAAACCTCAAGGGTGGTTATCATGATTATTTCAATTCAAAAAAAGAAACAAATAATATGCAGATTGAGAAAGTTGTAAAAATACCTTTTGTTAATGTGCAAGTGAATTTACAACATTTGAGAATTGGCTGTGGATAGAAGTTGTTCGGCTCGGTGGCAAGGTAACATCAAATCAAATAAAATGATCAAATGAACTTTTTAGAAAAGTAAATAAATCTGGTGCTAATAATTTTGGAAAATCAAATATGCAAACCTTTAAGTGCTCACCAAATGTGGGGTAGTAGCCTTTTGAGCCCTCGCATATCGAAAGCAAAATTAAAAAAAAAAAAAAAGAATTGAAAAGGATCAATCGAAATATTTAGGCTATTAACGTACATAATCTAAGAATATTTAAGCCCGAATTGAAATAACTTATCCACTTACAGGGTTTTCACTGTCTTGGAGAGCGATTGCATGAGTGTCTTTCTGAAGGCTTCCAGCTGCAAAGACTTAACACTGTGAGAGATATTAGATAAACAAAATTTTCATATTATATCATCATAAAAGTTCTAATTCGTGCATAACTCAATTGATTATAATGCATGCTGGGATGAGAAATCAAATCTGAATGCAATAAATTAATGGAAAACCCTTCATTTGATTAAAATTAATAAGCTCCATTTGGAAAAATGTGACCAAGATCCAATTCCCATAACTGAACCAATAAATAAATAAATATGAAACTCACTGTGATCAGCACAATATTTAGCCAAACATACATTAGTGACATCCTTGTTCAGCTTCTTCGTAGTACTGCTTAGCCGAGCATTCTCCCTCATCAAGCTTTCATACCATTTAAATAACACCAGAACTAAAATTATGATTGTAATTAAATGGTAGTTCTTTTAGAAAAAACTACAAATCCGAGAGTATGCTAAATCTGATTATAAAAATAAAAAAGAAATATATATTTGAAACTATAAAAAAAAATGTGTTATTGAGTCTGAAACTATTTATGAAAAAAAAAGTATATCTAAATTTGATTAGTTTATCAGAAAGTATTTCATGATTCAGATAAAGCAAAGATATAAAACAAAACTCATTTTTCATGAGTCGGAAAGAATACTCAATGATAAAAATAGACCGAATAACAGAACATTCATATATCTCGCAACAATATCAGTGAAATCAAAAGATTTAACAAATTTTAATAACCTACAAAATAGAAATAAAAAAGATGGATACGCCGTAGTCCTGTGATGGAGATCCATGTGAAGTATCTATAAAAGAAGCAGTTAAAATTGTAATGGATATTTACAAATATGGATAATCACAATAATACCCTTGAGGTCATGGTTAAAATTAAGGGGTTAATTAACATTTATATAAAGATGAAGTTTTTTTTTTTAATAAAACTAATAATAAAAACTACATGAAGCCCAATATTTAATGGTGCCTGCAAAAATAAATAAATATACATCCGCTAAGCAGTGAAAACATAAACCTGGGACGACCAGTAATTTCAAAATCCTAATGAAGAAAAATAACACTTTATAAACCTGGATTCCAAATATAAAGCATACACATATCAGATAAATAATGGACTTGCAATGGTACTCCATGTGGCTAGGCAAAAAGGGTTGAGATGAAACTAGCATTCACCGCATACACATCCCAATTCAATTTCAAGCGCATGAATAAGAAAAGAAACCATATGAACATTGAAAATGATTAATATAACGCACATACTAAATAGAATAGTTGAAATTGATCATTCTAGTAAAATACAAACATATCCATCACAACAACATTTTCCTTCATTCTACATTCCGACCCTTTGTTAAATACAAATCCAACAATTAATAGAGAGCGACCTGATAATAGAGAGCGACCTGATAAGTTCAGGTCATCTGGTCATAAACTGCTTAGCGACCTAAAGAAGAGTGCAGTGCCAGGTCGCACTGTTGGCGACCTGTAGTTGAGCGCAGTGCCAGGTCGCAAGGTTGGTGACCTAATGCCTGGCGACCTGGAGTTGAGCGCAGTGCCAGGTCGCACGTTAGGTCGCTCAGAGGTCGAGCGTACTACCGACTATGGGTCGCAGATGAGGACAATCTACCCGACGTCAGCTGATGGCGTCAGCCCCAATTCAGTACATCCAGCTGTTATGATGTACTGTAGCAATAGTAACCACATGATTTGAATTAATGTACTGTAGCAGTTTTAGCCACATATTTTAGGGTTACCTTTACTATAAATAGTGGCACATTTCCTGATGTAATTATGATGAAATCAATGAATGAAATCTGGGTAGAAAGTTAAATACAAAATATTCTCAAATATGTGTTCATTACTTTCTTTCAACAATCAGTGCAATAGAAAGGATCAAAATCAGGCAGATGAATAGAAAAAAAATGAAAAATTGTTAACATTTTTTAGGGGCACTAGGTGGTTACTGTTAGATGATTTATTGTTTGGTGAAGGTTTTATTTTAGAGAAATCTCAAGTAATAATAGAAGACGTTAACTTTAAATATGAATTTTACATTTGCTATATATTATTAATCTGGATCTGCATGAGTGACCTTAATTGGTTGTATTTTTAACATTAAAGAAACATACATCCAAATAAAGTATAGCTACATTGTTTCAATTCCCAAAATGTTCTTTCAATTTGCAAATGAAATACCTAAGTACCTCGTTGCCCTTAAACGCGAGCATTGCCAGAAATTCCACAGACCCACAAACCAAAAGAAATATGCAAAAATTGCATATTTGACACAAATATTTTGTAGCAACTAGTGTAGACACCCGCGTATTACGCGGGCAGAATGAAATAAATACATAATAAAATTAAAATTTTAAAAAAATATGTTATACTGGATATTGAATTGTTCTTGCAATAAAGAAAATATTTACTTGAGGTTCTGAAAAATTTCTTTGTACACAATATTTGATGTCTTACTAACAATGTTACCATCGTCGTCGCAGCATAAGATTTTTAATCTTTTATGACTCTTCACCCGAGAGATGGCGAATGCGAATTCGAATGCGAATTCTCCTTGTCAACAGTAAAACCTGTTTTGAAATTAAACTCTCAAATAAATTCACATATCGAAGCTTCATATGTGTGTGTGTGTGTGTGTGTATACATACATATTAATAATCTTTTGTAAATTTATTATTAATGTTTTAAAATTTATGTTTGTAGATATAAATAATGAAAATATTATTATTACATTAACTTATGGAAGGAAAGTATACAAAACATTAAACTTACAAAATTAAAGCAACTTATATTAATGTATTACTCTAATTCATGGTAAAAATTGGAAAACATCATATTAAAATATACATCATTAAGAAATATGAAATTATGTCATATATTTATATATAAAATATTGTACAGAAGATAAACAAATAATCTTCTGCTTATAGACTTACAATAATTTTATCCAATAATAATTTTTTACATTTACTTCATGAATAGAAAGTTATAGTTTTGAGCATCACATGTAATTTGATTTGAAACATTGATCTTAATATTGTCGAAGAATTTACAAAAAAACAAATTTGAATTACCTCTTGAAGAGTCGGCTTCAATCAATGATAAAGACGATGGAGAAATAACACGATGATTCAAATTAATATTTTCCTTGCCAATAGTAAATCCTGTATTAAATTTAATTAGAGTGAATTTCATTGCATACGGTTGATTATATAAGTATATATTTATATATATACCTATTGGTTGCTGCCTGTGTTTGTCATCCGAAATTGTCCTTTGGATCTTTTCGATTGAACTGGAGTTGTTTGCAGAGTCATGGCTAATTGATCCATAAGCTATTTGCAATTGAAAAAATTAAAAGTAAAATTTTAATGTTATATTAAATTAATGAAAACAAAACAATTAACATTTATGAACAAAAAAATAATTTTTATATTATAGTTTCACACTATTGCAGTATGATATATATAAGTATGAAGCATTTTCTTTCTTTAACTTGTAAAATATTACCATTCGATATAGGTTCGTCAATGATAACATCAGATTGACTTGAAATGCGATCTACATTTAACAAAAATCAATCATCAAAAAAAAGTGTGTTATACACAATTCATATTATTATAAACATAATGTTTATAATTTTATAAGCATAAACATAAAAGAAATTTAAATTTTATATCTTTCTGCCCTTTTTTTTTGCAAGTGATTTTTCTGTAGTGTACGATTGTTTTTTGAATTATGATCCGCCATATTGTATTTGACTAAAAAAAGCTGTATATGTAAGAGTACTTCTAAATTGTTATTTAGAATCACAGAACCACGTCTACTTGTTTGCTATATAGTTGGTTAAATTGTTACTTATAAATTGAATTAGTGGTGAAGTTTTTAAGTATTTATTATAGATAAGGAAAATCTTCACAAAATTTGATATGTTATTCTTTTGAAAAAGAGTATGAACAATATAATAAAATCTTTACATACAAAATATAAGTGTTATCATATTTGATTCACTTATTATAATATTTAATTGTTTAAGCAATATAATAAAATCTTTACATACAAAATCCCTCATCTTTTGAAACGTAAGTTTACCAAATATAATATTTATACGGATACGTAAATATTTAAATATTAAATCATAAGAATCTGCATTAAATAATTGAATGATTGGTTACCATATATTATTTTTTACATGATTGGATTTAATATATTTTTTAGTAACCTTAAATTGTGCACTTTCATAAGATATGTATTAATGTCCGTAATTGATTTTTTCGTTCCGGATTCAATGGCGTTTCTTAAAAAGATCTTGATTTTTTACTTCCGGATTTAATGTCCGTATTTATTTTATATATTGGAATTCTGGATTATATATAATAATATGCAATAAATAAACAGATTAATATGTAACACTTTTGGAAAGATTTCAACAACGGAAAAATTATTAGTGATGATTCTTAAAATCAAACATTGTCATAATTAAACATAATTAATTATTTCCATAATCAGCTGGTATAATTATATATAATTGCGATAATTCATAAGATCTATATTTCGGCCTTTTATAAATAAAGAAATTCTCGAAAAAATATTTTATGGGAAAAATATGAACAACGATTATTATCAGAATTTTAATGAATTATATATTCAGCCATGTCCCATAATTATCACAATTACAATTCCAAATTAATTGTGATAATTCATAAAATCCAACTTTTTCGGCCATTTATAAATATAGGAATATTCCACAAAATCTGTTATGGTTTATTTTAAGAAAAATAATATGAACAAAATAATATTCCGTGCACTAAATTCCATTTTTTTGGCCATTTATATTAATTATTTCCATAAGTACGTGGTATAATTCCATATAATTGTGATATTTAATAAGATGCATTATTTTCGGTAATTTATAAATACAAAGAATTTCCACAATTAAATTATGTTATTAAGGGATATTTACAGTTTTGTATTTGTATAACACTTATAAATTTGTAATGTAATAAACATAAAAATCTTTTTCAAGGATATCAGAATATAAGTGTTCTTATGTTCGATTTATAATAAAAATGCTACCAACTTAATAAAGTCTTTATCTACATTATATCCGGATTATATATAATAATATACAACAAATAAACATATCAATATGTGGCAATTTTGGAAAGAGTTCAAGTATGGGAAACTTATTAGTGATAATTGTTAAAATCATATATTGTCATAATTAAATGTAATTAATTATTTCCATAATCAGCTGGTATAATTACATATAATTGTGATAATTCATATGATCTATTTTTTCGGCCTTTTATAAATATAGAAATTTTCGAAAAAGTCTGTTATGGTTGACTTTGGGAAAATGATATGAACAGCGATTATCAGAATTTTAATGAATTATATGTTCGGCCATGTTCCATAATTATCACAATTACAATTCCAAATTAATTGTGATAATCCATAAAACCCAATATATTTTAAGATTTTTCTCTTCCTTAATTGATGCATACCAATTAATTAGTGGGAAGAGGTTTTTTGGTAGGTAAATTCGTGTACATTATATCCATTTTACTTAGTGGGGAGAGATTTTACTTCCGGATTTTCTATATAAATTATATCCATAGTTATCTATAGATTAACTATATAAATCATATCTATAGCTATCTTCCGGGTTTTTTATTCACGTTATGTTAATTGCGGATTTTCAGAGTCAACCAAGCAAGAGAAATACAAATTAATTAATTTTAATTGATAATTCTTATCTTTGGCATAGATTCTGAAAAGTTTACCATAGAATTTAGAATTGATATAGTTGCAGATTTTCGGAGTTAACCAAGCAAGGGAAACACAAAATAATTAATTTTAATTGACAATTCGTATCTTTGGCATATAATTTAGAATTGATATATTTGCGGATTTTCGTAGTTATCCAAGCAAGGGAAATACAAAATAATTAATTTTAATTGACTATTCTTATCTTTGACATAGATTCTGAAAAGTTTACCAAGATATGTTGATTCATATATATAAACTCCTATAAATTGGAAATGCTGGACAAATGACTTAAGTTAATCTCTTAAAAATATAATTTCTTTGACTTTTATACATGGTTTATATAGTTAATATATAAACTATATTTAAGGAAAACAGAATGATAATCTTTTTTAGTTGACTATCCATATTCTTAGTATTTTGATATAAATACGTAATTGATATATTAAGTTTGATTTTTTCAATATCTTGATTGATATCTATAATATGTAAAAGATGATGTCTGTAGTCTTAGTTTTTCGCCAATTTTAATTGATATTAAAATATCAATTATGGGATCTATTACGAATTAAGGATATAATTTATTTATTCAATTATCTAAGGATATGTACCAGAGATTATCTCAACTAAGAATCCGTATTTCCCCATTTTACAAATTTTTAATATATTTTCATATATTTAATATTAATCGTAATAAAGTTCCAAGATTCTTGTTAATTCATTATTACTTTTAAAATCTTTTCCTTATCAAGATTCGTTTTTTATTTACTCATAAAAAAAAAAGTACAGCTCGCTAAATATTAAAAATTCCTTAAACTTAATATTACCAACAAAATCAGTCCCTTATTCGTGGAACATGATTGATGCTAAACTTACATAAAAAGAATAATACCTTATTTGAAATGCAGATCGCTAAATATTTGTGTGTTAAGTTAAAATAAAGTCAAAATCTTTTCCTTATTAAGATTCATTTTTTTTCCTCATGAAAAAAAAAGTACAGATCGCTTTAAAATAAAAATACCTTATACAGAATATGAAAAAACAAAATCAGTTCCTTATTCGTTAAACACGATCCGAAATAGAACAATACCTTATTTGGAACAATCAATACACACACACAAAAAAAATCATTACAGATCCTCAACAAAAGAATATATCCTAAAAAATATTACTGTATAAATAATATATATCTACTGCAGATTGTTAACAAATTATAAATAATAAATTATTGCTGAAGATTCACCGAAGAACCGAATAATTCTTGGAACATTTGTTTCCAGATCTGCAAAATTAAAATAATAATAATAATAATCATAACAGATAATTGATTTAAGGCTGGTTGAACTCAATCTCTGAAATAGAGATCCAAACATAATCATGAGAACGAAATCAAACAAACACAAATTCCCTCATTCCCATAAACACCCAAATCCACAAATATTTGAGACAAATTTTACCAGTTATGAAATTAAACAAATATATAAACATAATTATAGACATGTCCAGAGCATATACCAATACCGTTATACAGATTCGAAAGTATTTTGAAAAATAAAAATAAAAACTGAAGATGGAGATCATCATATTCTGGGAAAAAAAAATAAGCATAAAAGTTCAAAATAATATTTTTTTAAAAATATGGCTCGAGCAGTATAACTGAATCCAGATCTGAACAAATAGAATAATTTACATACCGTATAATGTGCTTCACTTTTATTTGAATCCAGCGTCAATGAAGAAACACCAAAATTAGATATGAACAAAAAAGAAACATTTAAACACCGAATTGGATCTCTCCTTGTTGGTTGATTCCACATTCTCCGAATGTTTCTCAATGACAACTGGAACAGCCGATCCACATATTAAGCTCTTCGAATCTATGATGTGTGATCGAGGATTTCTCGACGCTCTAGAAATCGTCTCCGCAATAGTACGGAGTCGACTGTAGATGCGGTGAGTTGTCCCGAGTCGTGTCTCTCGAGGATGGATGTGATCGGCTTTCGGTTTTCTTTATCGTTCTTATCGTCGGTTCGATTAAGCTAATTTAACCTAAGAAAGCGATAGTTATTGTTCGGTTTCTATAACTAAGAATGAAATTGAAAATTAAGATTTAAAAACATGAAAATCTCTTAAAGGAAATTAAAGCTTATATTAAAAACGATCAATTTAAACTAATTAACTTATTAAAAACTTAATAATTTTAAATTAGGAAAATGGAGGGAAAATCAAAGTCAACTTATTTGAATAAGTCGACATAAATACTTAGCATTGATTAAGGGTTTAAAAAGGAAGATCTTAATAAACTTTTACTAACTTAGAAATTGATTATAACTTTGTAACTTAAAAGCATAAGTTCAAAAGCTTAGAAAGCTAGAAAATGAAATTGAAAGTTTGAAAAGCAAAAGAGCCACTAAACTATGATCCAAAGCTACAACACAATATTAAAAAGAAATAACATGGAAATGAAACTAGATTATAGGAAGGATATTACCAAATGTATGTGATTACAAAAGCTTGAAGGAGGAAAGCTTGAAAGCTGAATGGATTCTTCACAAAAGATAGCTTAAAACAAAGCTTGATCACTAAACTAGCTAAGATCTAAACTTAACTAATTCTATCTCTAATTATTAGAATTTATGGAAATTAAAAATAAGCAAAAAGATGAAAAAGTGCTTTTTCTGGTTTTTGGAGGAGCTTCCTGGGGAAGAAGGCCTCTGGACAAGTTGTCCTTATTGAAATGACGTCTGATTGCTTATTCAATCTTCAAAATTCTGCTTTTCAAGTCGATCGACTGGCAGTCGATCGACTGCATCTTCCAAAACGCCAAAACTCCGCTGGAATCCAGTCGATTTTAGCCGGTTCAGTCGATCGACTATAAAGTCAGTCGATCGACTGAACATTCAGTCGGTCGACTGGATTCCAGCGCCCGGCTCGATTTCTCGTTCTTTTCGCGTCCGCCGGTTTGTCGAACCTCGTCCGCTGCGCTTCCTTGCTTTGTCCGTCCATTCCCGAGTCGAGTATCAACGATCCCAAACGAGCGTGGGCCCCGCTTGGACGTCCTACGGCCAAGAAAAATGGAAACGTGAAAAAACTACGAAAATTAATAACAAAACGTACAAAAACTAAGAAAATCTAGAAATACGAAAAACGGCCAACCCGACTCCTAAAGCAACAAAAAGCAAACGAAAAACACGCAACGTGAAACAAAAACGATAATGAAAATATGTACAAAAAGATGCAAATCAACCACCTCACACTTAGAACGGTTGCTTGTCTTCAAGCAAAACTAACGTGTATTTACAAAACTACCCCCGACCAACCCTAGGCTAATGCACAAAAATAGTTCGAGGCGTCGTACGCTACGTTGTTTGTTAGCTTTGGCTAAAAGGACGACAATGTGATTTGCTAAGGTAATTTAGATCGACTTCCGAAACCTAAAAGGACTTAAACGATCCAACAAGTCGGTCTCCCCGTCCCTGCCCCGGCTAAGGTCTATCCACGCTCGAACCGTTATTCGACTCCCGACTAGCCAAGATCATCAACACCTCTCTTTATAAAAGTATACTAAAAATCGAAACAAATGGAAAAACGTGCTATACAATAACTTCAAGGATTTATAACGTATTCTTGTTTATTCATCTCTTTCGTATTTTTCTTTTCTTTTCTTTTTCTTTTTCTCTTTTTTTTTTTATGTACCGTAGACGTGAGGTACTTGCATAATAATGTAAAAATACGAGGCTATCAAATGACTCCGATCATTCGTTGCTATTAGCAACTTTCGAATTTTTTTCGATCGAGCACGTGGAGCAATTGATGACTCCAATTTACAAACAAAAACCTATAGAGAGTGTTTAATGACGAGGGCTAGTCGAGGCACTAGTTCCAAACGAGCACAAGGATAGCACGAAGCTAAAATCGAACGGGAATCCCAACAAGTTAAACCACCTAAATCCACTAAATTCGATCGAAAATCTAAACATCCTAACAAATCATAAAAACCGCGTCACTTCGCCAAGTGTCCAAGCAACAATAGCACACACGTTTCTCAAACTAACACAAGCAAGCACACGACGAAATGAAAAACCTAGGACGATTCTAACCACCCCACACTTAAAACCTAGCAATGTCCTCATTGCGTAATTAAGTTTAAATAAAAGCGGTAAAAAGTTGTAGGGTAAAGAAAACGCCCCTATCTCCGGGCTCGTGTCGTCGTGATTGTGCAAAGGTCGTTGTCGGGAACCGAGGTAAGCAACAAGATATCTACATGGTTAGGCAAGGTGGAAAAACGTGCACAAAAGTAAACTATTTACAAAAACCAGAATCTTTTTAAGTTTTTGAAATTTCTATTTTTTATTTTTATTATTATTATTTTAAAATTGTTTTTCATTTTGGCAGTCGATCAGTTGCCCTATTCGGTCGATCGACCGCAGTCGATCGACTGTCGGCTGTCGATCGACTGCTCATGCCAAAAGTTCAGAATTGCCTGGAATCCAGTCGATGTTGAACCATCAGTCGATTGGGCAGTCGATCGACTACATACCAGTCGATCGACTAGGTATTCAGTCGATCGACTGCATTTCAGCAGCCAACCTCCATTTTCAACCCTCTTTTGTCCCAAGACTCCATGGCTGAACCTACACAAACCCAAAAACTCCATTAACACTACTTAAAGATAGAATATACACAAAATTAAAAGAAAAACAAGAAAAGAGTTAGAAAGGGTTAGAACGTCGTGGGTTGCCTCCCACGTAGCGCATTTGGTT
>BMAC01000954.1:14728-41876 GCA_014905375.1 Phtheirospermum japonicum
TCGAGCTTACCTGCTATAGGCGAGGAAGATGCAGTTGTGCCGGCCTTGGAGGATGTGGAGCTGATCGAGCCTCTTTCGCCTCCACCCGAAACTTTGCCACTACTTAAACAAGAAAAGGTGGAAGAGGAGGAGGAAGATGTGCTGGGTCCTACTCTCTCGTGCCCGACTACGGACTATTTCTAAAGTCGAGAGAAAGTAATCCAAGTGCCATCGGCGACCCCGAAGATATCACCTCCTCACTTTCCACTACAACCTCTTCGCAATATCCGAGAGGGGTTGCGTTGCTTTCCGACCTATTCTCCTCGTTCTCTATATCTACCTCATAGCGTTCACCTTCCGAAAGATTGTCAAATCTCGAATTATCATCAACGACCGTGGGCACCTCCTCATCAAAGAAGGGTATCTCGTCGGGGTACGGTTTGTTTAGCTCACCCAAGTCATTGGCCATTTGCTTAGCGTGGGTCTCCATGCGATCGAGGCTTCCAACGACCTCGGCTAAGAGAGACTCCACGTCCAGGAGTGGGGACGTAGACGAATCTTGAAAGAGTGAGGTATAAGGGTCATCGCTCGGTTTATACGAGCTCGAGGCGGATAGATTGAAAGAATCGTAGCTCGAGGGTAGGTTGTAAGGATCGTAGCTCGAAGAATCGGAATTATAAATCGATGGAGCATACGATTCAAAATGGGGGTAAGAAGATGGAAGGGCAAGGGGAATATATAGATCGTCCAAACTCGGGTCAAAAAGAGCACGAGTCGGTGCATAAGGATCTATGCTCGGGTTGTGGGGGTATGAGAATAGAGGTGAATGTGGAGGGTTTGGGTCATAATGATCGGAAGAGTAGATCCACTATTTACCAATCGAAGCATACGGGTCGTCATATTTGGGATCGGTATATGGATTTGGATATTCGGGAATTTGGATGTAAGGGTTGTCGTATGGCAAACTAGCTCGGTAGTTTGCCATCCTCGGCTGAATCAATCAAGCGGCGGAGGCGTCTTTCGATCGTTCAGAGTGTGGGCGGGCAGAATCGGGCTTTCGAACAGGGTTTCCATCGTTCGCTTCTCAATTATTTGGGATACTAGCAGAGGGATCGGGATGTGGGACCTACCCTGCACACACAACAAACGACAAAAGATTACACGTATCGAATGTAAAATAATTAACTAACAAATATTTACGAAGACAATAAGAATAATCAAGAATGCCATTGGCCTTAATCTATCCCCGGCAACGGCGCCAAAATTTGATCGAGGATTTCTCGACGCTCTAGAAATCGTCTCCGCAATAGTACGGAGTCGACTGTAGATGCGGTGAGTTGTCCCGAGTCGTGTCTCTCGAGGATGGATGTGATCRGCTTTCGGTTTTCTTTATCGTTCTTATCGTCGGTTCGATTAAGCTAATTTAACCTAAGAAAGCGATAGTTATTGTTCGGTTTCTATAACTAAGAATGAAATTGAAAATTAAGATTTAAAAACATGAAAATCTCTTAAAGGAAATTAAAGCTTAAATTAAAAACGATCCATTTAAACTAATTAACTTATTAAAACTTAATAATTTTAAATTAGAAAAATGGAGGGAAAATCAAAGTCAACTTATTCGAACAAGTCGACATAAATACTTAGCATTGATTAAGGGTTTAAAAAGGAAGATCTTAATAAACTTTTACAACTTAGAAATTGATTATAACTTTATAACTTAAAAGCATAAGTTCATAAGCTAGAAAGCTAGAAAATGAAATTGAAAGTTTGAAAGCAAAAGAACCACTAAACTAATGATCCAAAGCACAACACAATATTAAAAAGAAATAACATGGAAATGAAAACTAGATTATAGAAGGATATTACCAAATGTATGTTGATTACAAAAGCTTGAAGGAGGAAAGCTTGAAAGCTGGATGATTCTTCACAAAAGATAGCTTAAAACAAAGCTTGAACACTAACTAGCTAAGATCTAAACTTAACTAATCTATCTCTAATTATTAGAATTTTATGGAAATTAAAAATAAGCAAAAAGATGAAAAAGTGCTTTTTCTGGTTTTTGGAGGAGCTTCCTGGGGAAGAAGGCCTCTGGACAAGTTGCCTATTGAAATGACGTCTGATTGCTTAAATCTTCAAAATTGCTGCTTTTCAGTCGATCGACTGAAAAAGCAGTCGATCGACTGACAGTCGATCGATCATGTCGGCAAGTCGATCGACTACAAAGTCAGGTCGATGAAAGAAACACCAAAAATTAGAATCCAGCGTCAATGAAGAAACACCAAAATTTAGATATGAACAAAAAAAGAAACATTTAAACACCGAATTGGATCTCTCCTTGTTGGTTGATTCCCACATTCTTCCGAATGTTTTTCAATGACAATGGAACAGCCGATCCACATATTAAGCTCTTCGAATCTATGATGTGTGATCGAGGATTTCTCGACGCTCTAGAAAATCGTCTTCCGCAATAGTACCGGAGTTGGACTGTAGATGCGGGTGAGTTGTCCCGAGTCGTATCTCTCGAGGGATGGATTGTGATCCGGCTTTCGGTTTTCCTTTATCGTTCTTATCGTCGGTTCGATTAAGCTAATTTAACCTAAGAAAGCGATAGTTATTGTTCGGTTTTCTATAACTAAGAATGAAATTGAAAATTAAGATTTAAAAACATGAAAATCTCTTAAAAGGAAATTAAAGCTTTATATTAAAAAACGATCAATTTAAACTAATTAACTTATTAAAACTTAATAATTTTAAATTAGGAAAAATGGAGGGAAAATCAAAGTCAACTTATTTGAACAAGTCGACATAAATACTTAGCATTGATTAAGGGTTTAAAATGAAGATCTTAATAAACTTTTACTAACTTAGAAATTGATTATAACTTTGTAACTTAAAAGCATAAGTTCAAAAGCTAGAAAGCTAGAAAATGAAATTGAAAGTTTGAAAAGCAAAAGAGCCACTAAACTATGATCCAAAGCACAACACAATATTAAAAAGAAATAACATGGAAATGAAACTAGATTATAGAAGGATATTACCAAATGTATGTGATTACAAAAGCTTGAAGGAGGAAAGCTTGAAAGCTGAATGATTCTTCACAAAAGATAGCTAAAACAAAGCTTGATCACTAACTAGCTAAGATCTAAACTTAACTAATCTATCTCTAATTATTAGAATTTATGGAAATTAAAAATAAGCAAAAAGATGAAAAAGTGCTTTTTCTGGTTTTTGAGGAGCTTCCTGGGGAAGAAGGCCTCTGGACAAGTTGCATTATTGAAATGACGTCTGATTACTTATTCAATCTCAAAAACTGCTTTTCAGTCGATCGACTGGCAGTCGATCGACCTGCATCTTCCAGAACGCCCAAAACCCCTGGGAATCCAGTCGATTTTTTCCGGTTCAGGTCGATCGACTTACAAAGTCAGTCGATCGACTGAACATTTCAGTCCGGTCGACTGGATTCCAGCGCCCGGCTCGATTTCTCGTTCTTTTCGCGTCCGCCGGTTTGTCGAACCTCGTCCGCTGCGCTTCCTTGCTTTGTCCGTCCATTCCCGAGTCGAGTATCAACGATCCAAATGAGCGTGGGCCCCGCTTGGACGTCCTACGGCCAAGAAAAATGGAAACGTGAAAAAACTACGAAAATTAATAACAAAACGTACAAAAACTAAGAAAATCTAGAAATACGAAAAACGGCCAACCCGACTCCTAAAGCAACAAAAAGAAAACGAAAAACACGCAACGTGAAACAAAAACGATAATGAAAATATGTACAAAAAGATGCAAATCAATGTGGAAAAAACGAAAAATTAAATCTGACAATTATAATATTGATTTAATTGAAAGACATAAAATTTAGAACTGAAGTATCCAAAAAATTTGAATGGGGTCATGGAACTTTCAATGAAAACTTGGAAATCACCATTTTTGTTTCTTATCTAAAGAACTCAGTTCTTGAAAAAAGAAAATAAAGGACGATACGAATAGAGAACAAAATGTAAAATAGAAAGAATAAACATAAACATTAGAAAGAAAAAGTGTGAGTAAACAATAATGAAAAAAAGTCCTTATTTATACCCAGCTAAAAAATCCCACTTTGGTAACAACATAATACAAACCATAAGAACCTGCCAACTAATAAGCCGTACCTATTGTAAGATGACACATGTCATCCGGACCTACGGCTGAGCGACACATAGGTAAGGGCGTTAGCAGTATTAACAAATAGGTGAATCATTAGGTTCAACAATCAATCTTCAAATTATGCTAAAAAGACGAGTTATAGCCACTAAAAAAGCTCTTTTATAGAAAACGCATATATATGCAATACTGAGAAAAGTATACCTCCAAAAGTACCTCTTCTTAGTGATTGATGTCAAAAATACGGGTTTTGTCAACGCGATAGTACTCATCATTCTTATTTGCACGAGTCTCTAAAGAAGAAAAGAAAGCACCCGACAATGAACGATCGTCTATTTGTAAGACGTTCCTGCCACAACCCCCGTTTCTTCTGATCTTGTGGCACTTCACTTCGGATTTGTTGGCGCTTCCGGTTCTGTCGGTGCTTGAAAGAATTTTACCCTAGCTCTCCTCTCCTTGTGGTGATCTATCTTACGTACGGCATTTATATGTCATTTTTTCACTTCAGGTACACTTACCTGGTCTGTAACCATTTCTTCAAGAATTTCTTGACTCGAGTTCAGAGGTTGTCTACTCCCCTCGTAAAAGAAAGAGCTTCCGACCCGATGGACTGCCGAGCTACAAGTCCTACGACACAGGAGCGGGATTCTCTAAAAAGCCAAGGTCGCRGGTGGCCAAGAGGGCCCACTTAGAGACTTGGGATCTCAGCAGGAAATGCGAAGGTTGCAACAAGCCGGCCGACCTTTCTTTGGAGGAGCAGAGCAGTCAAAGAATGAACCAAAGAAAATGATTGTTCTAGAATGTCTATTCCTCACAATTACTCCTTGTGATGCAGCAGGTTTTTACCTGGGATAGGCTCACTCCTTTTTAGCCATTGGAAAGTTATCGTCTCGATGACGGTCCAGGCATTTCAAGCCCTGGAGGGCTTTATCCTATTCAGTCGGAAGAGTTTAGGAAAGACTTTCAAAATGACTCTCGACGGGAGAATCCAGGCTATTCAGGAAGAATCGCAGCAATTACCCAATACTAACGAAGTAGTTCCTCCAAAATCCAATGAACAACAACAATTACTTAGGATCAGCTTGCGAATTTGTGGCACTCTTTGTTCTCTTATTTTTTGGCGAACACCGAGATCGCTCCTTACTCGAATGGGCCACACGAGTGCCCCATTCTCAGCTGTTAGCCTCACCCTCTGAAGTGAAATCATAAAAAATGGTTTTGAGAAAGCTTGGGCTTTGAACTGCCTCGTTCCCAATTCTCACCCAAAAAAAAAGAAAAAAGAAACTCTTTTCTTTGTCATGTCTCATAGTGAGAACCACAATCAAGCGTATGATCTAGGAAATCAAATCATGTTAAAATCTGAATATAATAGAATTACACACATATTTACTATTTCACTATCCCACGGCACTACAAGGAAAAAAGAAAAAGAAAGTTCATTTTCTTTTCCTAAACTATCTTACAATGATTATTCTCACATACCAAAATAGTTGGCAAATCTCACAGCGCCACCATATTAGCTACGGTACCATCACCGTAGATTGAAAACGAAACACTCTCATCCTTGACCAAATACCCAACACAAAAGATTAATAAATAAAATAACTTAATGTGAGCAAATAAAGAAAATTTGATTACACTTCCTTATTCAAGAAATATGCTTTATATACTTCTAGAAAATGAAGTTGCCAATCTAGAAAAATGTAGGCTTTATTTTCCTTGATTTCTGCCTCCGTTGCATTAATAATTTGCAGTAGTTTTGATCGCATATCATATATGCATGCAATGAAATCACATATAATAATTATGTAAAAACATAAACTTAATGTGATGTTGTTTTTAATCAAGCAATCCTTATTTTTATATGCTACTGCAATATTCTAAATGAACATTGACCCTTCATCTGTTTAAGAATAAGCACATGGAATGAAAAAAACAATATACTTTACAGAATGATGAGAAGTAATCACAATATTGATTCTTACCTATAAAACAAAACTTCAGAATGAAGTTGACACCTGCTCCAACATTCCAGAAACTAATTTGGCAATGACAGGCTTCAATTCGAAAATTCCCCAAAATAGAACTCGCGATCCCATTTTCCCCATTTCCGGAGAAAATCTGGCTAGTGACTCACTGGAATAATTGACTCAAAACCACCTACCATCGTATCATTTCCGCTAATTCAAACAGCATTGAGGTTAATTTATCTACGTCGACCCCAATTTCACGAACTCATAAAAATTCTACTCAAGAGCCCGTCTTCAAATCGATAATCAAGCAATATCCCCCTCAAAAAAATTGGAGGATATTAACCTAAATTCTACTCAAGAACCCGTCTTCTTTCAATCTCTGTGGAAGGGGATTATAAATCTCGGCAGTGTGAATGATCTGCTCTTGAGAAAATTGGAGAATCATGTGTTGTGAGGAGGAGAATTGAAAAATCAGAAAATCACAAAACGGCAGAAAATGGGAGAATCGGCGGAGAGGTTATGAGGACGAAAATAATGGAAATAAAATGCTATTTTATAACCTTGACAAATCTATATAAAAGGAAGTGTTTTTAGAAAAATGATGTGAGGTTGCAACATCGGATGTCAATGCACAATCAAATGACACATGTCAATTGAATTATTGTGAGCTTGACACATAAGCAAGGTCTCAACATAATTAACAATATGGGTGGATGGGTGGATTTATACTAGGTACATAAGAGAACCCTAATCCTAAAAAGGGTTGGACTGTCCAAGACATGGGCCCAAAACAGTTTTGACCCAAGTACATTTATTATTATAACATAGATAATTAAATCCAAATCCAATTTAATTTAATTAAGTAATTTCTATCAAATAGAAATAACCATCATAATTATTAATAATTAAACATTATAAATTTCAATTGAATATTTATTACTTTCTTGATACACTCTTAAGTCGGAAAAGTAATCACATATAGTGTGACCCTATAGGCCTTTACATATGACATCAATCTAATGATGATCCAAACAAAACTCCTAGACGGCTTAGTTGGACGAACTCAATATATAAAGAACATTCACTTGAACTCAGCGAATTATAACCTTTATACAAAGTTTTGGTGAAATCCCTTTCATTCTGAATCACTCGATTAAGCTTAAGATTTATCCAAGTATCTATCTCAATGGCTTAATCAATTTATCTCATCTTTATTAGTGGAAAACTAGACCATACTCAATTACTATATTGAATATGTCTCTTGCATTGGCTAATGACTTTAATCGACTTAATATAGAGATTATGAGTGATCTCTATCGAAATCCCAATCGAGGAATGAATTATTTCTTTGCTCAACTATTCATTTACATCATTATGTACCCAACACAAGCCGTATCTACTTTGAAAAAGAGTGCAAGCAATGGTCATGGTCAAAGTACATCACTCAGTAAACAAGGTGCGTATTGACCTCAAGTCAAAGAATTATCACACGCTTTATACACCGATAAGTTTATCGACATACAATAAATAACTTATCAGTAGGTTTTACCAATACTCCCTAAAGTATTCATGTGTCCATCATGAATAACTATTATTCGCAGTCGTGAGACTAACTATATTCTCTAAGAATGTGATGCAGGCCACATGCCAACACATATTATATTATCAATATCACAATCTTGTTAATCATTAGTCGGTGCTATTTTAAAAAATGTTCAATCAGTGACATCTCACCATATCAATAACAACATTAACACAAGGAAACATTTATACGAATAATTGCAAACAACCAAAACAATAATTCAATAAATGCAATGCCTCATATATAACAATATATAAATAATTGTGATCAAGTACAATGTTTCTTATCAATAATTTTATCTACGACATTTATATTTTCATTTGATACCTTAGATTATAACATCAACCATCTTTTTTAATTTATGTGAAATGATCAATCACAAGAGATAGAATGAGGTGAATAGATTATTAAAAAATGGACATAATGTAAACTTAATTTCACACCCTTTTTCACTTTTCAATAAGTATTTTACTAAACTGTATTTGAAAAAAAATACTATTCCCTCCATATCATTATATCGTGATTGACCATTTCAAGGAATTAAGAAAGGTAATTAGTATTATAATTATAGGTATCAAATGGGCATCATATTATTTTATTTAGAATAATTAAAAGTGTCAAATAATACAAGTATGGATAAGATTAGAAAAATAACATTGAATTTTTATTATCAAAGTAAAAAGTAACATTAATTTCTTCTGAGAATGTAAATGTGATAGATATAACACTACAAAAAAAATTATCATTTGCCGACGGGCTAAAAAATCGTCAGCATATGCTGACGGACGCAGACGGGTTATATTTACTGACCGCTTGCTGACGGGCAAAGAACGTCAACAAGTAGCCCATCAGCAAGCCGTCAGCATTTTAATTCAGCGATGGATTTGCTGACGAGATGCTGGCGGAAATGGTCGTCGGTATCCATAAACTTTTTTTTGTAGTGATTAGAGTTTAATTTAGGGTTTTTTGTGTAACTAAGATTTAATTGAGGTATTATTGTATAATTATCATTAATTTGGGGGTCTTTGTATAATTAGTAATGGTTTGGAATTTATTTATCAATTAATCTAGAGCCACGTAACTATATCTATTATAATATGTACTCAAAACTTTCTCCTCCGACTACCAATTCAATCAATCTAATCAAAATCAATTATAGTAATCATTAGATGGATTGGCATTTATGTCGGTTCAATTGTGCTTAAATTTAATATTGTTTTAGATGAGAGGTAGAGGTAGTGGACGTTCTTCTGTAGGCCCATATTCGAGCCGTGCTTCTCCTTGGGTTCATCGTCATCATCTCATCGTTAGATAGATGATGAAGATGATGATATGGTTGACTTATTGGCAAGGACTCCACAGAAAGTACCAGCTACCTCGTTCGATGCTAGTACATCGAGAGGCCTCATGCCACCACGTCCTGGTATGATCGAGATATATGCCCCCTCCCCACCAAGGTAAGTAACTTTAATTTAATTTTTATAAATAATAAATTCTTTATTTCTAAACTCTATATTTTACCAGGATACGCAGTGACTCGATGGAGTTACCGACGATCTTTCGGCTGATCCACAAGGTTTGTGTACACCCCGATGGGTGGAAGTACGAGCATGTTCCCGATTCTCATCGTCAGTTGTGGTGGCCCAAGTTTTTGGTAATTAAACTAATATTATTTTTGAAAGTTATTATACATAATGATTTTTATTAATCAAATTGTTTTATTTTTTTTTGTAGAGGTGTTTGTATTAGGATCCGAGTGTATATGCTGAGGAGGTCTTATGACGTAGCTTCTACAGATCTATGGCCACCTCGTGGCGCAACCGTCTCCATGAGTGGAAGGCGAAATGGAGAACGGACAAGAGGGTGCCCGTGTGTGTCGGTGAGGAAATCTGGAGGAGATGAGTGGTGGAGTTCGAAAAGCCAGAGAACAAGAAGCAGTCTGAGCAGGCGAGCAGGAAAAGGATGAGCAAGCCTAACGGACCTGGTACTGAGATAACCAAGCACAGAGGAGGGTCTCAGACTGTGATTGGTCATGCACGTCAGCTTGTAAGTAAAATTAAAATATATTTGTAAATTTAGCTCATAAGTAATTAATTAGTTCATAATTAGTGATAAATTAAAAAATAATTAAAATATTGCATACAGCTCGAGGATTCGGGTAAGGAACCCAATGCATTCGAGCTTTTCTTGACTATGCACCAGAGACCCAACGGCTCTTTCAATGATCCTCAATTGCAGCAAACTTTTGTAAGTATTTTTTAGATGTAATTAATATAAATATGTATCTTTCGTTTTGAGTCGAACAATTTGTGCTTTCAAAATTAAAATCAAGTTAAATAATGCAAGTCTACATGTGAAAGGTTGTAGTTCACCCGCAAGAGAACGGGGTCATTATAGATTGGCAAGTTAAACCGAGTCGATTCTCTCAAGGAGTGGAAATACGGAGTTGATGATGTTTATTATATCAAAAAACACAAGTTCTAATTCTAAACACGCGTTCGAAAGGGGTTTTTGATTTGAGTTTCTTAACTAAACTAGAGAATTGAAAAGGTAATCTATAATTTTAAAACTAATCTTGCAAAAAGAGCGTCAATCTCTATGCAAGAACGTGACTAACGATTATAAAAACTAAGCAACGATTTTAAAAACGAAATTGAAAACTATTTGAAACTTTAATGAAAGGACTACACTAGAAATAAGAGCTAGAACATATTATCGAACACCTGGGATGCATTGACAAAATGTACTTCTAAAAGAACAATCACTAAATAAAGGATTACAAAGTGGCAAGAATATCAATCAAATGAATTATCCAGCATAAAGCCTGATCAGATCAAAACCCAAAGATTAACAAAACAACAAAAATGTTCCAACACGAAATATCCAAACAAGAATTATGCAACCTAAACAATTACCAACTACAAATGAAAAAGAGTTCAAGAAGATACTATATTGAACGAAGGGATGATTAACTTGAAAGGTGAAAGCTCTACTATCTCCAATTATTCCGGAGAGAAGATCCTCTATGCAATGAACCGGGAGTCTTTCACAAACTCCGAATTATATGCGTTCTTGAATGGTAAACTAACGAGCCGATCGAACTCGTATGGAATTACCGTGAGGGCTCTAATGTATTATTCACTCTATGGTATCAATGAGTGTTCCCCAAAGACTAATATCAAAACCAAGACCAAGATCAAGATCAAGATCCCCTTCCTCCTTCTTCCTCTGGTCTTTTTGTAGCATCAAACCCCCCATTCATTGCTTGTGTAACTGAAAATCTTTTGAAAATCTGAGTTGTAATGCTTGCATCCGGCCAGATAGTCTGAGGAATCCGACCAGATGGGGGTCTTTGTAGGCCAATCCGATCGGATGTAATATCCATCTTACCAGTTGCGATTTCATAGGTCAATTCGGTCGGATGTCAGATCCATCCGACCGGATGAGTGTCCTTGTGGCTACTTCTCAGTGCTGACTTTCTCGTCCTTGTCTAATGATTCTCGTAACGGCTTACGGGCTTAATCCTCTTGAAATTCCAGACTCCTCTTGCGCCTTAGCTGCATGAGATAATACATAAATTATCTCAAAAAGACCAATTAATGATCGAGAAATCGGAAAGTTAAGTAAAAAGCCGTAGAATGCAAAATTATGCAAAATAGCTTAATTTTAACCTGAAAAGGACAACAAAAAGACTCAAACATGAATCGAAGCATATACAAATACATAACAAATATGTACGAATCAACCACCCCCCGCTTTATTGGTTTGTTCGTCCTCGAACAAACGAAAGAACCAAAACCAAGTAAGTATGAAAGTAGTTGGATCAGAGAGTCATGTTGTGCATAAAATATAGTTTTGAAAATATAAACACTTTTGTCGAAAACTCTTAAGTTAAGCTCGTGCTACCTTTGCACCTTAAAATCAAAAGAATGCATCCTCTCAAAAGGGAAATATATAATGGTGCACTCATTTGCTCGTGTTTTTCAAAGGTAAGTGTATATGCTTGGTCAACAAAAATGCATTCAACGACTTGTGAAAATTAAAAACTCGTATATCGCTTATATGTGCACATTTAGTCAAGAATTAGATGAGAACTTTTAGGGTTGTAACGTAGGCTCTTTGGTAGGTATGTCATATATATAAAGATGTCTGGCTAACTCGCGAACAAACGCAATCAATAACTCACTCAATCAAACATTTTAAGCATAGATCAAAGTTTTGCTCCTCATTCCTCCCAAAATACCCATATATTGCTATTTTCAACCTTTTATAAATAAGGTTATTCTTACCCCAAAACCCAAACTAACAATACTACTCGCCTTTATAAATAGGCTTTATTCTTAACATTTGGATGCTCTTATGAATTTAAGCATCCTTAATTATATTATTTCATTTTTTTTTAATTCTACTAACTTCCAACCTGCAATCGTCATATTTCTTCAGCCCAAATAGACTCTCATCTCACAACTTAAATGAAATAAGAGCGGCAATTATGCTTGTGGCTAAGAAAAAGACGGGATATAAGGCTCAATGGGGCTCATTAGGAATTATAGTGGTTTTTATTTCTGAATAAGGCCGAAAACGGGTTTTATAAGTGCCTATTGTTATTTTCAAAACCAAATGTACATATGCGACTTTAGAGACTTCTCAAAACACTTATTGAATCAAAACATGAAATGTTAATAAACACACAAGGCTCCTTACTATGGTTTTATTAAAACTTTTGAAAACAAGGTGATCGAGTTCTAAAAGTTTCACAAAATTGCTAACGACTAAGTGTTGCTTTAAATATATATATATATACTAGTTTAACACCGTGTATTACACGAAGTCTATAAAAACTAAATATGAAAAATATTTGTGAAAATTATAAAGTTTTAAATTGAAAATAAAAAATTGAAAGGACGTGTTGTCAACCCGTGTCATGTTCAGTTTATTAATTATTATAATTATTGATTAATATTATATTTTAATATTTATATTAAATTCGTTAATAACTATATTTACATACTTATAAAAACTCAAAAGATGCCACATTCTCAACACGTCTCTAATCTATATTAATTAATTATTATTAAATTATTTTATATTTTAATGTTCAAATTAATTACAATTACATACTTTGAAAAAAATTAAAAGATATCATACTCTAAAGCCTTCTCACATTGTGACATTATATAATAAGTATTAATTAATTATTATTATACAATTTTATTTTTTTATATTTATATTGAGTTCATTACTAAATTTATGTACATACTCCAATTATTTCAAATATATCATAATTTACATATATAGAATATTTTAAATTTCAAAATTAAATTATTTCAACTTTTATTTTAAATATAATTTATTTAATTATTTTCATAAATAATTTTTTTTGTAATTAACATTATTTCATATGTAATTTTTCTTTTAAATAAAATAATTAATTTAGATTTTTTTTAGTAATTATTTATGTTATTATATTAGGAGTATAAAAGAAAATTATTAAATTAGACAAAATATAAAAAGAAAAGAAAATAAAAAACTAATAAGTTAGGCTAAATATAATAAAAAGAAAATATTAAATTAGGCAAGATACAATAAAAGAAAAATATTAAATTAGGTATAAATTAGGCTCGCATGACACATAAGTAATCGAAATACCAAAATTGTTTATTATACAAGCGAAGCAGACACATACATTAGGAGGACTTTGCATAAATATATACTTGTTTAACACTCGTTTATTATACGGGACTTATCAAAATCTAAATATAAAAAATACTTATCATAATTATTTAATTTTAAATATAAAATATAAATTTCAAATAATGTAATTCCAACCCGTGCCTTATAAATGGCTAATCTATTATTAATTATTATAAATATTAAATAATTCTGTATTTGATGTTTAAATTAAATTCATTAATAATATTAGTTACATACACATTCTAAACTCGTATCTAATATCTATTTTATTAATAATTATTATTAGATTATTTCATATATTAATGTTTAGAATAAATTCATTAATAATTATTAGTTACATACTTTGAGATATTGAAAAGATTTCATACTCTCAACCCGTGTCGCATTATACTGGTGTCTAATCAATGTTTATCAATTATTAGCATATAATTTAATGTTTTTATATTTAGACTAAATATATTAATAATATTTAGTTACATACTTAAATTATTGTAAATAAATCATATTTTACCTATATATAATATTTGGAACTTCAAAAATGAAATTATTTTAAATTATATTATCAATAAAACTTATTTAAATATTTTCATAATAAAATTTTTTTAATTGAAATTATTTCATATATAGTTTTTATTTTAATTAAAATAATTAATTTAGATATTATCTACTAATTATATATAATTTATTTTTATTTTTATATTAGAAGAATCAAAGGAAAGTATTGAATAAGGAAAAATATAATAAAAGAATTAAATTAGTTAAGATACAATAAAAAGAAAAGTATTAAATTAGGTAAATATTAGGCTCGGATGACACATAAGCAAACGAAGCACCGAAAATTTTTTATTTGTCAATCGAAGCATACGAAGCGGACACATAGGTTAGGAGGATTTTGCATTGATATATAGGGGTGATATATATCCTCCTATTATATAAAAATAAGAAAAGGGAGTTACTGTGGCTGCTCATCAGTTGACACGTGGCATCACCTTTAGTTGAGAAGTGGCATGTTTGTGATGAATTGGCTAAACTGCCCATTCCTTCTAGTATTAAGTCGAGTGGCATAATCGCCAATTCAAGGCACAGCGGGAGAAACCCTACCCCTAAGTCACCTCTCACTTTTAGGGAAATATCAGCGGCACAACGCAAATATGAGGGTCAGTTCCAACACCAGCCGCAAAACCCGACCGAGGACGAGCAAAATAGCGGCAACAGCAGCCTGAAGCTTGACCGCAGAGACGACATCAGTAATTACAACATATCCCCCACCGGCGCTAATTTCGACGGCGGAGGCGCGACGGCCGACGTCACGCGACGGTCCGTCGGGTCGAAGAACAAGCCCGAGATGTCCATCATCATAACCCGGGACAGCGCCAATGCGCTCAGAATCCTCGTGATGGAGATCGCCAACAACTGCGACATCCAGGACAACATCTCCACCTTCTCCAAGCGCCTCCAGAGGGGGTTTTGCATCCTGAGCGCCACCGTCACCGTCAACAATGTCACCCTCCGTCAGCCGGTAGTGCCCGGATCGGTTCTGACTCTACAGGTCCGGTTCGAGATTCTGTCGCTTTCAGGTCGGATCGAGAGCAAGCATCCTCCCCCACTCTCTCCCATACAAGATTCGACCCATCCCCTCTGCTTGCTCTCGATTGGCGGCACAACGACCTTGGGTCATCTCACCCCTCCCTTGTCTATCCTCGCCGGCGATTTCTCTCAAGGTTTTTGGAGTTGTTGATGGATGGTTTGAGGTATTCTTGGCATCTCTTTTTAGATTTTTTTTATTTACTTAATTCAGAATAACTTGACGAACTCATACCTTCTCCTTCGCAGATTCATGTATTCCGTCAAAGAGAGTTTCTTTTTTACCCTTCTTATTTTGATGGGTTATTGTTGGTGGGTATATTCTTCCCTTCTTATGGATTGATTTTTGTATATGTGTGCCTTCAAACCAGTATTTTAACTTTAAAAAAAAGGTTTTACTATTTTTATTTTTTTTTTGTGATATGATTAGAACATAGAGATTGGTGAAAAGTTTATTTTTTCGTTAAGTTTTTATATAAAATTGTCATTTTTAAAGGTTGATTAGTAGGGTTAAAATTGAACTGCTTTCAGTTTTGGTACCACGCCAGCATGAATCTTGATCGCTAAGATTGATCAAGTTATGGTATTGAGTGAGTCGTTGCCAAAGGTGCCACTTTCCCCCCTGTTATTATATGGATGTATTAATTATTTGGAAGTTTGTGACATACAGTTTCATATTTAATTCTTTTCCAATATTTTTGAAATATGGACAAAGTCCAATTTTAATTTTTTTTTGGGATAAAAAACTATATTCCTATGTTAGATACAATTTCTAAGATTTTTGATTAAAAAGGTTTGGTTTTTTTCCTGGATATTTGCTCTTAGAGAAAAAAGAAATCCTGTTTATTTTGTCTTGAATTAATGGATTCTTATAAGTTGTAATCTGGTCTCGTTATTTAGTGTTTAGTTTCTTATTTTTCAATTGGATTTCATGCAAGGATTGTATAAGAACTGAACAGTGGATTTACTTTTGTGTGGCAGCATTTGGCGAAGGAAGGATTCAAGACATACGAGTCCATTCGAGCTATGCTCTACGCGCACACATTGTTCCCGCACCTCGATGAATACATTGACAAGGTATTTCTACTTTTTTTTAATTTAAATATAATTTTAAACTTATTTCTGTAATTAAGGTACTTATTTTACAGAATCTGCTATTATGTTTTCAAATTGTATTTCAGGTTTTGTTCTTGATTTTTGTTTTTTAGATATCTAATAAAAATATATTTCCTCAGTGCATTATTTTGGTTGCATTTTGAAATGTGCAATTTCTTATTCTACTTGATTGGGACATCAACGCAGTAAAAAGACTTACAGTACGCGAGGAATGAGAAATTGAGATAGAATTAATGTCAATGTTATTGTATGATATGATTTTTGTATTGCTGATTTAATGTGTCGCATATATTTTTTTTCTTTTCTTACGTGAATGTCTATGTTTAGAGTCTATATGACCGAAATACTGAAATGTCAAATGCATTTTGTCCTTTGTAGAACTAATCTAAAATTTCTGATTGTTTATTTTGGGAGTTGTAGTTATTTATTTCCTCTCGTTTATCCTATGGAGAGACTTCAGGCGTTTTGTTCAATCATTGGATAAGTAAAATATGTTGAGTGATTAGCTTGTACGATCGAGTAATATGTTGCTAATTCAAGTTTTCAGTGTTGTTTACGCTATGTGTATATTTTCCTGCCTTGGCATATGCTTTTCAGAGTTTATGTTAATATGATTTTGAATTGATTTACCATTTTCTGTTGGGCTGAAATTACCCCAAAATGATATACCTACACTGATTAGGTGGATATTCATTGTTTCGCAGGTTCGCTTGACTAGGTCGATTGCGCACAATAGATGAATAATCTGGGAATTTCGTGAATCTAAGGTAATATTCTGCTACCAATTCTTTTTTCATTTCGCTTTGCTAGAGAAAATTATCTCTAGTATTAAGCTCAATCAAACTGAGGCTTGATTGAATTTCGAATTGCAAAATTTGAGGCTTGATTGAATTTAGAATTGGGGCGTTACAGTTGTAATATTTCATTTACAATTATTTTGATTTTGTGTTGGATTTTTGTGGGACCCAAACAACCGAACCCGAGCAACATGCTCTAAGTTTAATACAATTTGAAGTCATTTGAGTAAAATAGTCACTCACATCCACATTTAAAAAAAAGATTGAAGAATTAAAGGTTCACATTTATTGAGTTTAAAGTCGTAATGCGTGAGAAAATTTACAAATTGACTTCAAACATCGTTTCGGGTTCAGTAGATTAGTAAACTGGATTATATAAATGAAAACTAAAATTATGATTATATTGTTTCATATACTCTGTTTGTTATTTTTACTTTTAGTAAATTAATAAATATATTATATAAATAATATGAGTTTAAATAATTTCTAGGTACTAACAGTGTTTAGTTCAATTGTTCAACTTCGGAATGTGCTTAACTTTTGTTTCGATGGTGTTCATTTTAGACCTCATTTTATTTTCACTTTTATACATATACCTTAGTCTGAGGTATTTATGTTTGATTTTCTTTGAACTTCTCATTTTTATACCTAATATATACTTCTCTAATTATATTTATTATCCACTGCTGTAAAACATATAAATCATGTTTTTACTTCTCACGCATGTAGGAAATCTCAACCTTTTATAGCATTCAATTTATTTTTTTTCAATTACAAATATCAATTTTGTTGTTCTTGACTGCTGATCTTGTTTGCAAATGGATGATGATTGAACAGAGTGCAGAAAAATGGAAGAAGATGTAATGGCACCACTTTGAATTTCCCAACGCATAAATTTATTGCAATTTTCCTTTCGCCGATTCAATGCTTGTGGCGGTCGGATTCTCGAATTCAGTGACTACTCCTCCGTGCAGGTTTATTTATATTCAACTAAGTTCTTTATTTTTCCTCATTAATATGCATTTATATTTTCTATTGTTTTATTTTACAAATTTATGGTTATTAGTTTGTGATCTATAGGTTGCCTTTATATTATTCTTTTAGGCCTGTGCGCAAGTATTTATGTATATGTATATTTCCTTTACCTTTTATTTTTAAGCAAAATAAGTCTTTGTAGAGAGAGATATAGTTGACTGGTGGAAATTGATAGACATATTCCACACAATAGTTCTGAAGCACTAAAATTTCAGCAGCCTTTTTTCTGTCAAAGTTTTTGATATTTGGTGTGGTTAATAAGTATTAGCCTTTAGTTTATTTTACCCGTTTTCTTGAAGTATTCCGTCATCATTTGCTCTACGTTTTCTTTGAAGACAAACATAGGGAAAAAAAGGAACCGTCTTTATTGATAATAAATTACCATGTTATTATCATTCTGTTTCAATTTCTTAGATAAGCGGGTTTTAGGATAATAGTTTAACATCATAATTAATCATGAAGACAATGATTAGTTTCTTGTTAAATATAATTAATTTCAAAAATCTGAACGTGCTTTATACAAACTTTAGAATTTGTAATCATCCTTTTCAATCTAAAGAATTATTTTATTCAAAGGTAATGCAGTCCCTTTGTCCAATGCCAAATTTCCGATTAGGAACCCTATTTATAAAAGGCTAGATTACTTGAGATTAACTAATACATACTATTAAGTTTCCCTTTTAATTCCATAATTTTACAGGTATTTTTATTTTCAATCCTCTCCCTCGACTCCATTCGTTTTATGATTATTATGAATAGAAGTTTAACATACTTTGTACTTCTCTAGCAGAAGAAACAAAGGATGGAATAAATATCTCTAAGATCTCAACGGTTTTAAAAGAGCAATCACACGGAACCTTTTGATATTGTAGCAACCGGTGTATAATTTTATCCTCTGAAAAATTTCATCCATTAAAACCATTTTTTAAAATTTGTGGAAATTGTTCAATATAGGGTCTTGATATGGGAGGCCTCTTTGTATCTTTGGGTTGTTGATCCATTGAGATTCTTTGTGATGTCTGGGTTGTTGATCCATTGAGATTCTTTGTGATGTCGTAGAAACTCAATTTTTTTATTTTACTTTTAGTGATCATTATTTTTTCAAGGCCTCTTTGTATCTTTGTTGATCCATTGAGATTCTTTGTGATGTCGTAGAAACTCAATTTTTTTATTTTACTTTTAGTGATCATTATTTTTTTACTTTTTCGGCTTTATATTTCTTTGTATTTTTTTTTATTGTAGGATGTCTGTAGTGAGAGTTGCTTTAACATTAAATTTTACTTGTGTTACTTTAGTTTCTTTAAATCAGTTTCTCTATATAAATATATTCAATTCAATCATTTGTTGATTTGTGATTGTTTGTGTGGCACAGAAGTACTGTTTTCAGCTATTCACAGATGGTTGTGTGCAGCAATTGCCAGACTGCGGCCCATAATCGGTCGTGCCAGACTCAATTAGGGCTGCTTCTTCGGTAGATAATTACTAATGATTGAACTTTGTGTTAATTATCGTAAAGACTATGCTGGGTTTCTTGTCTAAGTTTTTATGTCTTTTATTTTGGTTGTTATGTTGCTTATATGTTGATTTAGAAATTTAGAAGTTAACTAGATCTCATATATGGATGACTTTGTGGCATATTGGAGTCTGGTGTTCCGTCGATTTATGAAGACAATTTGTTATTTCAATTTAAATTTCTCTAGGATCCTTACTCATTTAATGGTGACTTCTAAATACCTCAATTTTAGTTTTTTCTTGTTTTTTTATTATTTGTACAAATGACCTTATGAAAATTAGTTAACTTTAGCAAATGCAGATGTGGATTATTTTAGGGCTATTGCATTAAAAATGGACATTTTCAGTTGCAAATAAAACGTGATCTTTTGATAAACCTTTATTATTTGTAGCAAATTGACCCAGACGCCATTATTTGACATCTTATGACTACCCAGCAAAGAGGTTCTACATGTGCTGTCTGAAAAGAGCTATTTTGTTCGAATAGCTTTGGGTTTTGCTTTGTTTTGATTTTTTTTTATTTATTTTATAAATCTTTGCTCAAGATTTTTGTTTAAAAACCAAAATTTCAAGAAATATACTTCTCGTTTCCCTCCTTCCATCTCACTTTGCAGTATTTACTTGGCTACTATATTTGAGTATTAGTTTGTAGAAAATTTTACGTTATTTTGTGATTTTTTTGTTTGTTTTTTGTTTTTAGATTTTTATTTTTTGGTGGTACCTTTGTGTTTTGGTCATTAATTTGATTAAAGATTATTTAATGAAAGAATCGTGTGGCATGAGTCGTGAATTTCGGATTGAAAAGGTTTTAATTGTGCACTCATTTCAATGTTCTGCCGTTTAAGAAATAAATTGGTTGGTGGAAAAATAGAACTGTTGAGTTGCAACAATTAGGACATGGGTTCTATCAAATTTGAGGTAATGAAGAAGTTCATGGCTTTAACAAGAATTCTTGATGGACACGTAGCAACTTTCTTGCTGAGAGAGGGCTCTGATCGATTTGCTACAAATTATGAAGGTAGTGTTTTTTTAATTTATGAAGGTAGTGTTTTTTTTAATTACATATTTTAGACAATTGTTTAATTGGCCAGGAGAGCCATGTTTTAGACCATCGGTTATTTTTTGCAATAGAATAATGAATGCAACTGTGCAACGTTATTTCATGATCATGTTTGAATTGACAATTAGAATTATATTAGTTTGTTATTGACTTAAATGTATGTATATTCATTTTATTGTAGGCCCCAGATTATTATTTTCATTTACAGATATCAATCTGGCAACGTCCTATTATCATTCACAGTTGCACAACCTTTACTTCTCTCGTGTGTGTGTGTGTGTGTGTGTGTGTGTGTGTGTGTGGACACATCCAAGATTGACAATCTGAAGCTAAAACATGAGAACCTCATATCATAAATTAACATCACCATCAAGAAACTCCTAATTCTTAGAAATGGCTTCTCTTCAGTGCCACAAGCCTTGTGAGTAAACCAACCACACAACAACATGTCACCACAAGGGCACCAAGGTTGAGACATGCCACAATAAGCACACCAACGAGCACTCTTTCACCTAAAAGGTGAAGGATATGAATCATAAGATTTACCACCCCCACGGTCACCCCGCTCCTCTGAACCATACCAAGAATTACTTCACCGACGCTACTGCTCACGCAAACCACGTCACTCACAAACCTACTAACAACAATTGATTTACCGACATCACTTCTCATCATGACAAGAAGCATACAAGACTGGGATACTATAATGTGTGTGTGTATAAAAATCATATACATCACTGCTCAATAAAAACCATTTACAGTTTCACTACTAAAAAATAAAAATAAAAATCAGAACAGATCAAAATGAAAAAAGACTATTCTAAAACCTATACAGCCACTGCAAAAGCATATATACATACAATGTGTTTGTAGAGATACTTACTAGCATATTCAGGTTTGACTTTTATAGAAAAATAAGAGTTAAAATTAATTAAACTTTTAACTTCGATTTACAAACACTATCAACTTCTTTTTTGGTGTCTGCAATAATAAGTCAATTCGTCTAATAGTGGAGATTTTTGCTGGCATTCTCAGATACCATTATCATATCGTAATATATCCTAGGACAACAGTCACTACTAATCATAACAAGTCCAACAAAATAAATCAATATACTCATGTTTCCACTTCACCCCAAACTTTTAACACCAAAACAATTATAGGGAGAAATTCATGAAATTGTTATGATCAGATTTTTCAATTGTGTGCCAAATGCTTGATTTTTTATTAAATTTAATATTTCATGTTTATGAATTTCTAATTAATAATGAGATTAACTATTCGTTCGATGCTCGGGTAACTGATCAAGCGCTAAAAACAGGGCACATGATTGTAACAATGAGTTTAGAGATCGAGAATTTGAATCATGAAAAAATCGAATCTTGTTAAGACGATCGAGGAATTGACTGTGTCTAATAAAAAAATTTAGGTTTGCCGATGGACATGACAGTCATCGGTAAGATGAGATTATTTTTTTATTTATTTAGTTAATTACAGACGGACTTAATGTCCGTCGGTAAATTAAAAAAAAATAAAAATCCCAACGACATCTTACTGGCAGCTGTACCCGTCAGAAATGCCGTCGGTATTTGCCGACAGCCTGATAATCCATCAACAATTGAGATTACCGACAAAGGATTCGCCGACGCCGTTGATCCATCAGTAAGCCATCGGAAAATCTCTTACCGACGGCTTACCGATAGATATAGCCGTCGGCAATCTCAATTTTTTTTTTGTAGTGTTCAATGTTGATCGACTGATAGTTGGCTGTTTCTTTGCTTTCCAAGAAATGAGAGAGTCATCTAGGTAGATATCAAAACCACTGATACTTCTTCTGGTATCTTAACATCTGCCCCAATTAGCATCAGAATACCCTTTGAGCTGGATACAAGAATCTGTAGAGTAGAACAAGACTTGTATTGGAGTCTGTTTGATGTATCTGAGAATCCTATGAGCAATTGCCATGTGTGAATCAGTTAGCTTTGACACTTATTGTGTAAGAGTTTGAATGTTTTAGGAGAGATCATGCCTTTTTATAGTGAGATATAGTAATCTCCCTACTAATCTTATGTATGTAGCAGGATCTGTCAATGGTTGGCATGTGGTTGCTATCAGTTGTTCCTTTGAACCCATTGGAGTGGATTTAGGCTGGCATCCTAAATATCATGTTTCTATAAGAGTGTTTAGAGCATATTTTCTTTGATAAACTAATCCATGATTTATTTTTTTGTAATTTCTATACGAAGTATATATTTGAGCTCACCTAAATCTTTGATAATAAAATCATCATCTAAATGATGTTTTAAAGTCTAAATTACAAATAATTTGTCAGCATCTAAGATAATATCATCAACATATATACAAATAATAGAAGTTGATGTAGGAGAATGCTTAAAAAAAAGGATTGGTCAGATTTAAATTGAGAGAAAACAAACGATATCAAGTAGAAAATGAGCTTTTGAAACCATTATCTTGATGCTTGCTTGAGACCATATCGACTCTTGTTGAGCTTGCAAACTCTATATCATTGTAGTAGCCAGGTGGTGATGTCATGTACACCTCTTCATCAAGATCACCATGAAGAAACGTATTATTAACATCTAATTGATGTAGATGCCAATTATGTGCAGCAGCAAGGGCTAGAACTAATATGACAGTTGTTATCTTAGTAACATGTGAGAAAGTGTCAAAATAGTCTAGTCTTTATTCATGTTTTGAGCCTTTGACCACTAGCCTTGCCTTGTATCTTTCTACTGACCCATTACCTTTGTATCCTTTTACATCCAATACAATGCTTTAGAGGAGGGAGGTTAGTGAGAGTCCAAGTGTTGTTTGTCTCAAGGGCTTTTATTTCATCTGCCATTGTATTTTCCCATTTCACTTGTTTGTTTACTTGACTGCATGTTCTAAGCTCAGTGGTTTGACTTAAGATAATCACTAATAATATATTGTTTACCATAGAAAATGAGATTTGATTTTGACTAAAGGACTGGATTGTTTGAACAGTCATATGCTTTGAGATAAGTAGGTATTGTTTTTGGTCTTGTAGATTTCCTTGTAGGTTGAGCTAGAAGTATGGTACTATCCATGGTTGTAGTAGGAGTGATTGATTCTGGAGGCTGAAGATTTTGAGGCTGAGAGGGAGGGTTGATATTATAATTAGAGTTGTCTGTTGTGATGATATCTTCTGTAGGTGAGATAAATTGGGTGTCTGATCTTATGGAAAAGGATATAGTATCAAATATAAGGTCAGTGAATAAAGGAGTAGGTTATGTAGTGTTTGTGCTAAAAATTTGAGAAAAAGAAAGATATTTCACATAATATACATTTTCTTAAATGAGGAACTTCTTATTATCACTATCATACATTTCTTTATCTTTGGTTCCTAGAGGATAACCAATGAATACACATTTTATGGCTCTTGATTCGCACGTATTTTTCATGATTTTTGTATATATTTGGCTAGTGTTTTAGTTAGATTTGTTGTTAGTTTTGGTATAAGTTGGATAGATTGATCATATTTTTGTATTTATATATCTCTGATTTATTTTAACATGTTTTATGTTTATTTCAGGAATTTTGATCTTAAGATGGACGAGTGTGGGCCCGCGAGTGGAGTTTTCACGCTTTATTTTTCACGCTCTAGGTTGCAAAATTATAGTACGGGTTGAAATTGACAACGAAAAATATATTTGGTTGCAAAGTGTGAAAACGCCTATAGTACATGTTGCAAAAAGTATTTTTCCTTAAATTGTTGGTTTGTTGATGATGGCTAGTTAGGATTTACGGGTCTAATGCCTAGAATCGTTTAGAACCATTGATTGGGATTTTTGGGCGTTTGATTTATACGCTTGGATTGACAACCCCAACTCGTAGACTAAGTGTTCGATGAAATGCCAATTGATCATGGAGACGATTCTAAGGCCCTAGACCTCCGTTTTATTAATCTTTTAAAAAGGTTTTCAATTTTGTTATAGAATCCGTTGTTAAAAATTTTATAAACTCTTGCATAGAGATTGACGCACTTTTTACAAGATTAGTTATTAAATTGCTCGTAGTTTAAACAATCATCGTAGTTCTCTTGAATGATCAAATAAAATCCATTTGTCCGCGTGTTTAGCATAGCCTTTTTATCGTTTTCTCGTTCGTAAATTCAAACACTTAAATAACTTCCGATTAACCTTCCTCGAGAGAATCGACTTGAGTTAACTTGCCAGTTTACGGTGACCCCGTTCTCTTGCGAGTGAACATAAACCATTTTCAAAGTAGACGCGCATCGTTTAACTAGAGTTTAATTTTGAAAAGAAACTAAAAGTTTGACTCAGCTCTTAACTGGAATCGTGATCTCTGAGCTGTGAGTGCTGATGTATAGGCTAAGCATCCAAAACTCTATTATGACTATAGTCTGTGAGTTGTTAAAGGAACCTCAAAAGGAGATTTGTTCTGCAAGATCGATGTAGGAACTCTGTTGATAATATGTGTGGCTGTTTGTATACAATGATCCCAGAAGGAGGGGAACCTTGGACTGAAACACGAGAGCTCTAGCTACCTGCAAAATGTGTTGATGCTTCTTTCTAAATAATGTGCTTTATATTTGAAACTCAAGCAACACATATAAATAGAAAAATCATATAATTCTAAAGTTTTACTGGAAAAGTTTTTTCGTAGTGTCATGAAATTATTTCCATTAGCGAATTGAATTATCTATATTTCTAAGTATTATATATTTCACCCGTTGATTTTTTTTTTTTTTCTGAGATCGGCAATTAAATAATTTCAGTGTTGTCGGAAATATTCATCACCACTTGATAATAATGAAAATCCAATCATAACAAGAACTGATAAAAATAATTGAATAACTTATTAAATAGATCTACTATACATGCAAAAATATAACTAAACAAAAACTAAGTAAATACAAAAAAATGTTGTTCGATAAATCTTGTATTAATAAAATGGGTCTCGAATGGACGAGTCATTAATTTTCATAAACTCCTCGATTGCATATGAATAATAGTGTGACTGGATCTTACGAACGAATACCGTACCGATCGAAATACCATTTATTAAATAGACTTTGGAAGATACATGATCTTCTTAATAGGAGATGGACGAAAAATAAATAGATGGATACAAAATTAGGGAAGAAGAAAAGAATGACCGTAAGGTTTATTGAGATTTTTTTAGAGTGAAATCAGTGTTATTTGTGGCTATTTGACCCGCAAATTTAAGAGAGTTGTGGCCATTGGCAAATTGAATCGTCTATATCTCTAATTACTATATGCTTCACATGTTGATTTAATACATTGTTAAACGACGTGCATTATTATATAAACCCATATAATTATTGTATATTACATTCGACCTGTAAACTAAAATATGAAATCTCATTTGAACCATAATAAACATAGTTAATTTGACAAGGGGTTCATAGTCCATATAATTAAGATAGTATATATCAAATTATTAAAGAAAAATATACAAACAATTTTCCACTATGGTTTCTTCACCATTTTCTCCCATTAGCACTTAAAAACACTAGTTGCAGAAAAATCTAAAAAACCAAAACGTCGATTCCTTCGAAATTCACTTTTTCTCATGACAATCTTCCCCCTTATTATTTGAATTACAAACACGTCCATCATTTCCCGCCATCATCAAATACTTATCCTTTCGAGTCAAATTAGTGCACTCAAACCCCAGGGTCCCACCCATGACCCTTTGAATATAATTCGCAACCTCGATCGCCGATTTTCCACCCTTCACCGTAAACTCCAAAGGCAATTGGTTCAAAAACGTGATCTCATAAACCGGTCTAGGGTTCATATAAACAAAATACGGGTCCAACCCTTTGTACCCACGAGTTGTCGTCCCATAAAACACGCTTTGTTTAGCATGAATCGCCACAGGCACAATTCTATCGCTCAACTCAGCGAAAAGCGCGCTAAACCTCAATAGAAACGGCTCTCTACAAGTGGTCCCCTCGGGGCATATTACCAAATCGCCCTCTTCGAGTAAGCGCCTTATGTTTTGCGCGTCTTTTTCTCGTTCACGTGATAACGCGACCGCTTTGATCGGAGAAATTAATTCCGAGAATTTGCTTATGCTATAAGTGACGCAACTAATTTTTCGGCCAAGCGCCACGGCGGTGACCACCGGATCGAGAATGGTGCGGTGGTTGCACACGAAGAGGACGCCCCTACGGCCGGCCGACGGCGGCGGCGGCGGAGTGCCCTTGACGATGAGCTTGATTCCGAGGATTTTGTAAACGTGGCGTACGATTTTTTCGGGTAATGGGATGGTGAAATAAATCCTAATTAGGGATAAGATAATTCCAATTGGCATCCATAGGAATGTGATTAGCGCCGCAAGAGGGGTTGGCCGTTGGACCAAACGGCCCTCGTGAAAAATGATTGGGGATAGAAGTTTGTCTCTTGGAAGTGATTCACATTTTGTTCTAGGCACCATGTATCCCTCCTGTAATAAATTCAAATCAAGAAATTAGTTCATAAAATGTTTATTGTTTCAAATTATATATTAGCCCGAAGAACTTATGTCATAAATACCCATCTTCATGTAAAATAAAAAGGATTTTTTATAATTAAAAAGTGGTGAGAGTCGAAATTGGTAAAGATATCATGAACAATGCAACTTAATATAAAGGTAAAAAAAAAAAAAA
>BMAC01000954.1:41901-65925 GCA_014905375.1 Phtheirospermum japonicum
CAATGTTCTGCCGTTTAAGAAATAAATTGGTTGGTGGAAAAATAAAACTGTTGAGTTGCAACAATTAGGACATGGGTTCTATCAAATTTGAGGTAATGAAGAAGTTCATGGCTTTAACAAGAATTCTTGATGGACACGTAGCAACTTTCTTGCTGAGAGAGGGCTCTGATCGATTTGCTACAAATTATGAAGGTAGTGTTTTTTTAATTTATGAAGGTAGTGTTTTTTTTAATTACATATTTTAGACAATTGTTTAATTGGCAGGAGAGCCATGTTTTAGACCATCGGTTATTTTTTGCAATAGAATAATGAATGCAACTGTGCAACGTTATTTCATGATCATGTTTGAATTGACAATTAGAATTATATTAGTTTGTTATTGACTTAAATGTATGTATATTCATTTTATTGTAGGCCCAGATTATTATTTTCATTTACAGATATCAATCTGGCAACGTCCTATTATCATTCACAGTTGCACAACTTTACTTCTCTCGTGTGTGTGTGTGTGTGTGTGTGTGTGTGTGTGTGTGTGTGTGTAGGTTTTGAAAATTTTTGCACTTAAAAAAGCTCATAAGACTCTAACGACAGATCATACAATACATGATTCTGACAGGCAAGCCAGTACAAACACAAATAAGTATGGGCATGATTTCAACATACGCCGACATAAAACAAAGACTCAAACATAACTATTTAAACGAAATGACTTGAACTGTGCGTGCATAAAATATGACTAGTGAGTTACTCTCCGTTCGGTCGGATGTAGCATTCATCCGTTCGGATGGTAGTACAGTGTGGTTCATTCGACCGGTTACCTGTACCAATCTGGTCGGATGACAATACAAAAGTGGGATTCGACCGGTTACCTGCACCAATCCAGTCGGATGGTGCTGCAAAGATGGAATCCGGCTGGTTACACCCCCCCCCCCCCCCCCCCCCCCCCACCCCGCCACACACACACAATAATAAGCAATATCCGCATTGCTATTGTACGAATGAACATAAGGGGATAGAAAAAGTCGAAACAAATAACATTTGAATAATTTAATCAAATAGTTAATAAAAACACTCACGCACACAACACATAACAAAAGAATCAAAATAACATCAAATCACTATAAATGAAAAACAAGAGCTCAGATAGAAAATGATACAGCTGGGCCACGACCCTGCCTACATGTCCATGTGGTCTGGAGGGGGAGGTGGATAGTTCTACTCGAGCCGCATGAGATGCACGTCAATAGAGATGAGGTAGTCGTTATTAGCCTCGACTCTACTGTTCAACCCCGACGAGATTCTGATTCGTCTCGATATTGTTAGCATCCAATCTTGCCAGGGTGTTCTGGAATGATCTAGATTCCTCGGGCCTGGCTCGAGCATTCTCTCGGGCCTCCTCGCGTGCCTCCCACACGTCTTGCCGAGCATCTCTTGCGTAGTTCTCCTGATTGAGTTTCGTTTGCCTCATTTGCTCCATGATGCTCGTCTGGAATTCATGCGTCTGCCTCCACTGTGCGTCAGATTAATTATATTGGTAATCGCTCAACCCGCTCACGTAGGCGTTGCCAGTGTCATAGTATCCTCCGCTACATCCACTGCTATATCCTCCGTACTCAAGACCTTCACCGTAATCATCGTGCTTGTAAATCTGGAAACCTACATTTGGATTCCCTTCTTCGCCATCCTCCTCGTCGTTGTTCTCCTCGTCGTCATCAACCTCTTCTCTGTCGATATACCCCAAGAAATTTGGGATAGTCACATTTTGCCCATTGTACGTCCGACCCTTGACCTGCATCGGCACGCTCGGGTATGTGATGTCGTCGTTGTAGGGAGCACAATTATGATATCGGGTGACCTCGGTGATGAATGTGCCGAGTGCGAGCTTGGCCAATTTCTTTTCATGCACTCTCTGCACATTTTTGATGGCTGCCGTGAGTAGGGGATAGAGGTTCGCATTTCCCTTATGGAACGGAATCCACAGTGCTTGTAGCTCGGCCGACGACATTCTTGTAATGTCCTCTTTGCCCAAAAATACTTGGACGAGGAGATTGTATGTCAAGTTCGTGGCATGGGATCGAAGGGAGGTGGAGTTAAAACGGCATCCCAGTTCTGGTTGTGCTCCAGTGAGTCTGGTCCACCACGTCTTTTTATCGTATTCTTCATGTCTTACAGATTCATCCGTGTATCAATTGCTGCCAAAAATCACGTCGAGGTCGGTGTTCGTGGTGTGGAGTGAACGGTCATGGAGCCTGTAGTTAAAAGAACTTTCGCGAGAGACTTGAAAGTCATGAAGAACTCGATCATGAGTGTTCAGTGGCCCGGTGCCATAATATCGGCCCACATTTCCAAATCGAGCGCTTTGATTCCCGACAGAAACCTTCCAGCAGTTTTATCTTCTTATTCAGCCTTTTCCGTCAAAAAGGCCATGTCGATGTGTCGGGGGCGTAGACATCCCAGGTGATCAAGGATTGTAGAGCTTAATCTTCCCTTCGTCTTTAAGACGGAACGGTGCTAAGGATCCCCCAGTATTGCTCGGTTCTCTCCCCCGGCTTACTCCCTTGCCCTTGCTCGTGTTCTTTCCTCGTGTTGTTCGAGATCCGGAGGCCATTGTAAATGCGGAAAACTAGAAAAATTGAGGAACAACTCTCTCGGAAAATTTATCAAACACCTACTGTGCGTCTCAAATTCAACCCCTAAACTTGCTTAGTTGCTTGAAACCAACAACTAAATTTCGAATTCCTGCACATCAACTCCCAAGCAATTAAAATAAGTTTAGTTTTAAGCTATTATACCATGAGAAATGAGGATGGACATTTTTGGAGAGAATTGGGTTTGGAGCTTGCTTCTTCCGGTCGGATGCGATTGCTTGGGTAATTGGTGAATGGAGTTCTCCGATTGGATGTAGTTGCGGAATGGTGGATTATAAGTTTTGGAGAGTGTGGAATTGTCTTTCGGAATGTAAAAACTTGGAGAAGCAAGAATTCTCAGGTGAAATATAACAAATAGGCATCCATGTTATATAGATTTGTTGTGTCGCCTGGTCGGATGTGTCTGCTATTCGAGCGAATGGGGATCCAAAATGCGAACCCGACCGAACACTTTCTCCAATATGGTCAGATGATAGCAGTGTGTTTTGTCCGACCGGACATCTGCTCCAATCCGATCGGATGATACTGCAAATGGTTTTGTCCGACCAGTCTGTACTCCAATCCAGTCGGATGGTGCTACAGCGTGTTGTATCCGACCGGATTTTCCTCCGATCTGACCAGATTGTATGGGGATGCTTGATTTCATCGCTTCTTGCACACTTAACACACCATTTATCACATCTATCCAACTCCAATTTATCACACACAAAAATATGTACAAAAAAAATAATAAAAATAAAATAAAATAAAACTATGGATAAAAACGACGAAAACTTGGGTTACCTCCCAAGAAGTGCAACTTTTAATGTCTTTTTCTAGACGATATCTCGTTTGAATTTTAGACGTCTCGAGGTGGATCTTTCAGTAGCACAACTTCAAAATCGTTCTTGGAAATGGGCCTTCCGTGATACAACTTCACACGATGCTCGTTGGCTTGACCAAACTTGTTGAATTTTGGAACAAGCTTCTTGTCGTGCTTCTCCTTCATCCTTTGCTTGCTAGTTCGGTCCATACTACAGGAGTTTCCGCGAATCTCCTCTAACTTGATTAACTCCGACTTACATTATTCTTCCGCTTCGTCTTTGATTTGGAATAGATAGACCACCCTCTCCGCATTTGGATCTGAGTCATTGTCCTCGATGTTCTCCTCTTCTAATGGCACGCACTGTACAACTCCTTCACGCATTGATCCACATAACTGAGATAAGAGAAATCGGAACCTAAAAGAGGTGATGGAGCATTTTGGGTGTCTCTGAGTGAGAATGTCACTAACTTGTCAAAACCGGACAGTGTTATGTTACATTGGCGCACGTCAATCATGGTGTGTGAGGATGCCATGAATGGTCAACCCAAGAGAATAGTATGCTCCTTGTTTGCGTGGGCCACTTCTCCGACGTCTAGAATTATAAAATCCATGGAGACTACTAATGAGCCAACTTCTACCAAAATGTCTTCGACCACTCCCAACGGGTATCTCACCGAGCGGTCGGCTAGTTGAAGTCGCATGCTTGTTGGCTTCATTTCTTCAAGATCGAGCTGTTTGAATAGGGCGTAGGGCATCGAGTTGATCCCTGTCCCTAGATCGAGCATACCTCGTGCCTTTTTCCCATCCCCTAGAGTCATCGTGATGCAAAAACTCCTGGGATCACTTACTTTCGGCAGTACCGCTTGGTGGTATATGGCATTCACTTCGTTTGCCGACATAATTCATTCATTTATTTCCAATTGTCTCTCTTTTGATGTGAGCTCTTTGAAGAACTTTACGTATGTCGGCATCACTTTGATTAAGTCGAGTAGTGGAAGGTCGACGTTCACATTTTTGAACATATTATAGATTTTCGTGAATTTCTTATTCTCCCTTGTTAGCTTAGACGACTTGGAAATGACACTGAGTCTTGAATGACTTGCTGCGGCTTGAAATGGCTGGACTGACCTTGCTCAAGAATGGTATCCGGCTGGATTCCTTCACCAGTCCGGTCGGATGAAGCTACTGTCTGATTGTTCGACCAGATGTTCTCTTCTGTCCGGACGGATGTTTCCTCTTGTCTTTCATTCCTGTTAGATTCTTGGTTCATCTGACCGGATAAATCTTCTGTTCTTGCAATCTGGCCAGATTCTGAGTTCATCCGGTCGGATGTCTTGGTTTCGCTTTCTTTTCTAAAATCGGATACCTTGGATGGAAAGATCTTGGTGATTGAACCTGGAATATATCGATTTTGGGACTTATGAATCCCCTCAATCTCCGCCTTGTTGCCGTTCAAGGGCAGCATGTCAGCACTTGATTCTTTTACTTACGAGATCGGCTCGTTCTCAAGCTCTTATTCATCTAACTCTCCGGCCCCATTATTAACTCCATTTCCTCTTTGGAGTACGTGTATTGCCATTGCTTGATCGGGTTGACTAGGCAGTTTCTCGGGGTCGGTTCCAAGATTTTCTAAGGACATGGAGATCTTCCCCATCATCATCTCCAACTTGTCCATTTATTTCTTGATACGATTATTTTCCTCCATGGTGCAAAGAGTTTATTCTCGGTTGCCTAAAGTTTCAAACTCTTGTCGCTATCGCCACAACCACAACTCTTCGTCGGGGTTCAAAGGAGGTGGAGCTTGCTGTTGTTGTTGTGGGGTCTGGTATTATTGTTGGCCTGCATTATTTTGCCCTTGCGGAGGGCGTTGTTGATAGTTCTCTTGGCCTTTGTTCGGATAGGAATTGTAGTTACTCGGGCTTCCTTGATTTTTGTTTGGGGGAGGTGGTGCCAAGTATTGAGGATCCTTCTGTTTAGGCACTGGCACGTAATTAGGGTTCTCCTGGCCGCACTTGAAGTTCGGATGATCTCGGAGACCTGGATTGTATGTGTTGGAGTAAGAGTCGTAGTTTTTGGTGAACTTTAGGCCCGATTTATTGTTGGGCTGGAAGTTTTGCACAGCGTTCACCTCTTCATCCTCATACTCGTCAAACGTCACCTGACACGCATTAGCTCTATGTCCAAATGCTCCACAAATTCCACATAATTCGTGTGACGGTTGCGACGACTCCTCATCTCGCTTCATCAGACTTTTCAGCAATGCCACTTACTTTGTGAGCTCCCAATCTTATCATTCTCCTCTCGAGAAGTTGACACTTCGTTCACTTTGACTTTCCTTGGTTGTGAGCTTGTCTATTGCGATTTCTCGCCCATTAGTTCAAAAAGATCCCATTCTTCCCTCGCGGTCAAGTCTCCAAACTCGCTGGCCTTTGCCTCCACTTGTTGCGTATAGATTGGCAACAAACCCTCATGGAAGTAGTTGTTCACCATTTCTACACTGTTGTTGTGATGTGGGCACGCATGGAGGATCCTCTTGTAGCATTACCACACCTCATGGAATGATTCGCCGTCTAATTGCTTGAAGTTGGTAATTTCTCTTCTCAACTTCGCCGTCGTTTGGGCTAAGTAAAACCTGCCCACAAACTTCTTGTAAACCAAATCCCAATTGGTTAGGGAGTTCGGTTGCAATTATAGGAGCCACCACTTTGCTTTTTCCTTCAAACTGCTCGGGAAGCACCTCATTCTCAGTTGCCCTTCGGTTAGTCCTTGAGCTGGAATTCTGGACACCACCGCATAGGATTCTTGAATGAAGTCGAGTGAGTCTTCATTTGGCATGCCGTAGAAAATTGGTAACTGGCTGGCATGGTTGAACTTCAAATCGTAGTCTTGAGCCGCGGGGCCTAAGACTATAGCTGAGCTGAATGAACCGATAGTTGGACACACAAGACCGCTTTGTCGACGCTCGTTCGGACATCGTGGGGCTCGTCCCCCACCGAAAGTAGCTCGCCCTCCATAATTTCTTCGTCCACCATATTCTTCCCTATTCACGTAGTATTGCTCATCCTCATAATGTCAGTAATTCTTGTTATCGTATACATCGTTTTGAACATTTCCTCCCTGCCAAGAACGGTACGGTCGCTCCTCTCCTCTATTTCAGAAATGATTTGGTTCTCGCTCCCGGTTCTCAAATTCATGGTGGTTCTGCTGGTTATTTTGGGGCTGGGGCCCGCCATTACCAACATGGTTATGCTCGAACTCCTGATTTGCCCAAGCATTAAAGGCTCGGGCCTCTTCTTGGTTCTGGAAATGTTGTGGTGTACGGTCGATTAGATTCTCCGGCATCATGATTTGACGATTGTCTTGGGGATGGGGACCCCTAATGTTTCCGTCTTCGAGGATCTCAGGTCCTCATCCTGATTGTGCTCTTGGTTATCGATAAGAGCAAAAATTAGCGCGTTTTCATCCTGGACATCGTCTTGTTGATCTCTCATATGCATGTCATCATCAGGTGGCATGTCGTATGGTTGATCACGAGGGGGTGTGCGGTTGTTGTGTCCTCTTCCTCGACCACCATTCGTTCCTCCTCCTATTCCTCCGGTTCCTCGGCCGACATAATGTGGAATGATTGACATGGTAGCTGAGGTTGCTTCGGATGGATTCCCTTGGTGGAAGGAAAGAGTTGTCTCGGTCTCCTTACTCGTTCGATGTTATTAATGAATGGGTCCAGTTCACCTCTATGACTTCTTCGACCTTGCATCAACAACAAACAACATCAACGCATTGAGTGGCAAACTAAAACATTTATATATAAATCAAGCATAAAATCTGACACGAATAAACGTCGTCAACACCTTTGCCACTCCCCGACAACGACGCCAAATTCGGAGTCGAACAATTTGTGCTTTCAAAATTAAAATCAAGTTAAACAATGCATATATACGTTTGAAAGGTTTTTGTTCGCCCGCAAGAGAACGGGGTCACTATAGACTGGCAAGTTAAACCGAGTCAATTCTCTCGAGGAGTGGAAATACGGAGTTGACGATGTTTATTATATCGAAAAACACAAGTTCTAATTCTAAACACGCGATGAAATGGGTTTTTGATTTGAGTTTCTTAACTAAACTAGAGAATTGAAAAGGCAATGTATAATTTAAAAACTAATCTTGCAAAAAGAGCGTCAATCTCTATGCAAGACCGTGACTAACGATTATAAAAACTAAGCAATGATTTTAAAAACGAAATTGAGAATTATTTGAAACTTTAACGAAAGGACTACACTAGAAATAAGAGCTAGAACATATTATCAAACACCTGGGATGCATTGACAAAATGTACTTCTAAAAGAGGAATTACTAAATAAAGGATTACAAAGTGGTAAGAATATCAATCAAATGAATTATCTAACACAAAGCCTGATCATATCAAAACCCAAATATTACCAAAACAACCAAAATGTTCCAACAAAAATATACAAACAATAATTACTCGACCTAAACAATTACCAACTACAAATGAAAAAGAGTTCAAGAAGATACTAAATTGAACGAAGGGATGATCAACTTGAAAGGTGAAAGCTCTACTATATCCAGCGATTCCGGAGAGAAGATCCTCTATGAAATGAACCCGGGAGTCTATCACGAACTCCAAATTATATGTGTTCTTGAATGGTAAACTAACGAACTGATCGAACTTGTATAGGATTGCCGTGAGGGATCTAATGTATTATTCACTCTATGGTATTAAGGAGTGCTCCCCAAAGACCAAGATCAAGATCAAGATCCCCTTCCTCCTTCTTCCTATGGTCTTTTTGTAGCATCAAACCCCCCATTCATTGCTTGCGTAACTGAAAATCTTTTGAAAATCTGAGTTGTAACGCTTGCATCCGGCCGGATGGTATGAGGAGTCCGACCGGATGGGGGTCTTTGTAAGACAATATGGTCGGATGTCAGATCCATCCGACCAGTTATGAGTCCAGTGGGTTTAATCCGGCCGGATGTAAGATCCATTCGATCGGTTGCGATTTCATAGGTCAATCCGGTCGGATGTCAGATCCATCCGACCGGATGAGTGTCCTTGTGGTTACTTCTCGGCGCTGACTTTCTCGTCCTTATCTTTTTATTCTCATAACGGCTTACGAGCTTAATCCTCTTGAAATCCTAAACTTGTCAAGAGCCCTAGCTGTATGAGAAAGTACGGAAATTATCTCAAAAGGACCAATTAATGATTGAGAAATCGGAAAGTTAAGTAAAAAGCTGTAGAATGCAACAAAATAGCTTAATCTTAACCCCAAAAAGACAACAAAAAGACTCAAACATGACTCGAAACATATACAAATACATAACAATTACGTACGAATTACTTTTTTAATCCTCGTAACGGTAAATTATACATCAATCAAAATATTGCAAGAGGAGTATCAGAGACGTCTAGAGGAGGCTCGTACTTCATCGCCGGATCCTGCTGCCGTTGACGAGAACACAGCCTATCTACAGACCGTCGGGGTGATGAAGGGTCTTCGGTTTTGCACGGGATGTTTAGGAACTCTTTTGGTTTTGAAGAGTTTCAGAGGCGGTACCTCCTCTGTTCCTGATAGTCGTGTCTCAGAGCTCTAGAAGTAGATGGGGATTTTGAAGAGTCAGGTCAAGAGCTAGGTCCAGGCGAGCGAGCGTGCACATCATGAGTAGCTCCATGCGATGCGTGAAGAGCATGTACGTTAGAAACTCCAGATGGAGGCGTCCCTCCATGACCAGGTGATGTGGGAAGTCGCCACAGCGATGGCAGCGCGACGTCGACGGCCGTCCTCTAATGCTCCAACTGATGCAAATTAGTTTTCGTATTGGATTATTAATTTGTGACATAAATACAGGTAAAAATACCAAAATAAGCAAAATAAAAATAAAATTCAAAAATAAATTTATTTGAAAATGCTGACGGGTGGGACCCGTCAGCATTGTTCGATAAATGCTGACGGTTAGGACCTGTCAACATTATTTAAGTGTGCTAAAGGTCGTTACCCGACAGCATATACTGACAGGTATCGGGTTATGGCGAGGGACTTTGCCGACAGGACTAACCCGCCAGCATGCCATCAACTTTGCTGACGGGTAGGTTAATCCCGTCAATAAAGGATTTACAGACTCAAAAAATGCTGACGAACTAGACCTGTAGCAAATAGCACCAAACTTGTCCAGCGGGATTGCCATTTTCCTTGGCCTAGCCCAATACAAACCCAGTTTTGTTCACTTTGGTAGCGAGGGGGCTTCGAGCCTCTTGAGCACAGCAGAAAGTAAGCTTAGCCTTGCTATATTCTCGGGTCGGGCCAATTCTCTAGGCACCATCATCTTCACGTGATACCATATTGTTCTATGTTGCACCTAAGTTCTCATGGTTTTATTTTCGACTTTAACACAAAAGGCCTCAATTTTTACCTGTGCATATAATGATTATCACTTAAACCCACGACACTTCACATGCATGATGTGAGATTTTGTTTTCTGATGCTGATTGTTAAGCCGAAATAATGGTTTAGAGTGGGTTAGAGGTGCACAATCAGTTCAAATTGGTGTTTTCTTAATAACTGGTTGGGAGCGAAGCGTAATTGAGTCAAATAAAAATCAATTTTGATTTCGGTTAGTGCTAAGGATTTTAACCAGCCGCTAGCCGATTTTTTATACCGTTAATTAATTTAAATACGGCCATTGATTTTCAGTTTTTTGGGGAAAACTGAAAACCACAGTTAAAAACACAACAAAATTAGCCCATTTAATAATCTAACAAATTAAATACTGAATTTGGCCCAAAATAATAACTATAGAAGTGCTAAATTGAACAAAAGTAGATCAAATACTAGAGAAACATTGTCTTCATATTACATATAACATGAACGGGTTTTTATTCGACTCTATCAATACATTTATTTTCATCAAAACCGACGATTAATTGATTTCTATCCAGGGCGAACAAACAAAGTCCGCCATTGTCAAGAAAGATGTAGACACGATTACAACAAAAATCTGGATCTAATCCATCCAGGCGGAGGAACAAGCACAACCACAACTGTTGGATTGTCCCTCTTAACGGTAGCCTTGCACTGTGGACCCGGTAAGCCAACTAGTTCCGGCCACTCACTTTTGTATTTTATTCCTGTCAGTGTGTATATATTTATACAAGTCAAAAGAAAATATATTAACATTGCCTAAATATGAAAAATATAATTTATTTTATACGTGACAATCATATATTCATATATGTGGCGAAATAATAGATAAAACATTATTTCGTAACAAATTAAATTCCCACCACTAAATTTTTTAGTTCATTGATTTATTAAAAAAAAAACATATCTAGCTAGCCCATGATTTTAAAATTTGAAACCCGGCCCGAAAGGGAGAAGGTTTACGTACCATGATTGTCGCATTTATCATAAGCACAACGAAAACAAGCCATTGCCATTTTTGGGTTTTAGAAAATGTACACTTTCTCTGATAGTGCGACACTTATATATAGGTATTCATGTGTGCGTATAGCATATATCTGCATATTTAAAATATATGGATTGCATATAATCCAAATATATGAGTCACCTTACAAATCTTATTCGTAAAATCAGGAGGCTCCTTAATATCAGATGTATTTACATTGATTTTTCACCATTCATTAAGCAAATACTAAAACAATCTAGCGAATACTCATTGTAAGTTCAAATCTAATTACTGTTACTCAAACAAGGAATCATACATGAAATGCATAATTTAGGGCCGGTGGTGAATCAAGAAGATAACGCACGTGTCAAGGAGATTGTGGTCTTCACGAGAAGAAAAAATCATTTGAACGTTGGATTTAAGACAAGAGGGAGCGAGGAACTAAACGAGGATGATGATATCGACGATGAAGATGATGATACTCAAGAAGCGGAGAATATGAGGACAATGACGATTCAAGCCGAGAACGAAGAGGAGGATGATGACTATTTCGACCCAAGTCGTCCCTTATGTGCGATAGATGATGAGTCCGTTACTCCCATTCATTTGTTTGGCATGGAGGACGTTGATTCGGAAAGTGACGAGTAGGCGATGCGGAGGAGGAATAAAGAGCACGACCCTTTTAATCTCTTAAACTCTCTTAATCTAGTAGTTTTATTTGGTTTTGTAAGTTATGTTTGATATTTGATACTTTTGGATTGTTTGGAGACGTCTGGACGTTTACCTTATGTCTTTAGGTTTATTGGTTTTCTTATTTGATTTTGGAAAACTTAATTCTCGTGCAAATGTTCTTGTGTTGTTAATTTTGTGTGATTATGGTTGTTCTCTTTTATAGCGTTTTGTTTTCCGACTCCAACCATGGTTGTTTTGTTAAGATAATAGCGTACATGAAGTCGGGAGACTCAAACCGTGTTTGGATTGTCGCTCGGGTTATTTGGTTGCTTAAGTGGACCCCACCGAGCTCGACCAATACTCGCTCGGTTATGGAAGTTCCTTGTTCACCCTCCCTGTTTTTTGTTTCATATTGAAATGCAATGAGGGCATTGGACTAAGTGTGGGGTGGTGGGTGATTTATTTTTTTAATTCGAGCTATGACGACGTAACACATTCTTGGCGAAGTGACGCTTAGTACTTGCGCTATTATATGGTTGAGTCGTGTTTGTGTCGAGTTTGTTTCTTTATTACATTGTTGAACAATCACCACTTGCTTGGAGGTTTGAGTAGTTTACTTGTCGGGTTTTTACATGTTTATGTCCTCTTGTGCAAGGAGTTGAATTTTTGTGATTCGTTCAAAATCCGCCTATATATATATAATCAACATTTTACTCATGAAAAGATTGCAAAGTTCTAAAAGCTCTTTTGATTTTTTTTTCCAAAATTCGATGCAAACTAGTGAGTAGCCTTGTGTGATTTATCGGTTTTTCTTGCATTTTTATGGAAATTGCATTAAGGTGGCTTGATTTTGCTCGTATATGATTGAATTTGGAAATGACCTCGAGGCACGTATATCACCCTTATTCTGGGCATATCCAAATATATAAGCTACTTAAAAATCCAAATGAGCCCCCTTGAGCCTATGTCCCGTTTCTTGCTAGCTGAACTCGATTTTAACTCTTATATCTTCATAAATTGTGAGGTAAGAGTGTATGATTAGTTGACGAGAAATGTGTGGGAAATCAATTATGGGTTTTGGGTTTTGAGTTGCTTATACACAAAAAAAAAAAGAAAAAATAAAAAAAAAGGGATAGAATAATACTCCAACACAAATCACGAAAAGTGATAAAGCGCGCGTTCAAGTAAAAAGTCTAATTTTAAAGGATACGTTTAGTGAAAAGAACCAAATTCAAAACACTTCTAAGTGTTGTGAAATAAAAGTCGGGAAAGAGTGTGTACAAACGAAAGGGTTTCGAATAAAAAGTTTGGTAAATTGGGAAGGGCGAAGCAATCATAAGCTTCCGGTTCTAGAAATTAGGATTTTTATGTGTTATTGATCACGTTTGATCATGTGTTAGCCACTATATCCAAATATTCCGTACCTTACCAAAGTGCCAACACTACAACCCTAAACAAAGACCTCGTTCGATTCTTGTTCGGTCAAGTACAATGGGCAATTTTGAGTTTTCGATTTATGAAATCTTGTCGAGTGCATGCATTGTCCGATTTGAGTGTATACATGTCTCATTTACTAAACACTTGAGTGAATTGAGCGAACACCCTCAAAATCCCATTTGAGAGGAAGTCATCGATTTGGTTTTCATTTGAGAAAGAGTAATATGAGTAATGCTTGATAACGAGTTTATGTTGATAATTTCATCATATTAATAAGGATAAGCACAATGATTTTTCTTTTTACATAATGCCCATTGCATGTACATTCTCGATTCATTTCGTTATTCGAGTACGAACAAACCGATAAGTGTGAGGTGGTTGTTTTGCATGTAATTGTGGTATTTTTCTCATGTTTCTAATTTGGATTTTATATTAATTTTAGTAGTTTTTAATCGAGTTTTATTAGAATATTCGGTTGTTTTTCTTGTTTTATTATTTTTCATGTTTCTTTTTTATTTTAAATTTAATTGGTTAGATGGGTTCACTTAATTTTAGTTTGGTGAAATTCTTGGGTTTTTATGTTCAAAATTCCTATTTTCATAGGTTAAGGCATTGAAGGTCAAAATACTAGCCAAGGCACGCCAAGCTCCAAGACAAATTTGACGTCAAGAGAGGCTCCAAAACGCCTAACATTCTGGATACTAGCCAACTTGCCAGCGCTTGCCAGGGCTCACCAAAATCAGTGCCCAGCGCTTGCCACGAGCTGGCCAGAGCTCGCCAAAATGCAAATTCGGGTCAAACTTGGTCAAATCTGGGAAAATCAAGCCTCTAAGCTATTTTGGCCCATTTAAACCAAATTAAACCTAATATAAGGAGGAGACTACTCTCATTTTGTAAAGGATCTCAAATTTTTCCCAACTCTTGCATGGGTTAGGATAAAAGTTCTCTCTCTAGTTCTTAGATTTAATTTTCAAGCAATTTCTTGGGTTTGTAAGCCTAAGAAAAATTCAAGTACTCCCTTGGATTTTTACTTTGTTTCAATTTAATTCAAGCCTGATACTCTTTTTCTTTAATTCAAGTAAGCTTCCTTTTATTTTCATGCTTTGTTCTTCGATTTTATGCTTTTTGCCTTAGCTCTTTGACTTCTTGCTTGATCTTGTGAATCGTCAATGAAATATAGATGAGTGACATGTCTAGGTCATAGATCGAGTCCTTGATCATTTTTATTTTGAGTTTTTCATATGCGTTATTTAGGATTTTATTTTCATGCATTGTTCCATGCTAAATCTTAGATCTATACTTTGTTGCTCGTTATTTCTCGTAAAGTTTTAAACTTTGTTGTTAATCTTACTTTGCTCTTTCTATTCATGCTTTCGATTTTTGTCAATTTGCATTATTCAATTTTTTATATTCATGCAAGCATGGTTGTACCTTGAGCTTTCATGCTTATACTTGGTGAAACATTGTTTGTTTTTGCTTAATTTTCATTGTTGCTTGCATTTTCATATTCGAGGCATACGACGATGCATCCGACCAACCTGTAATTTCATTTCCGAGTTTAGTTTAGCTAGTTTAATTGCTTTATTTTCATTTTATTTTCGTTTCTTCAAACTACAAACACATTGATTCTCATAATCGAAACGAAATCCGATAACACCAAGCCATGAACCCACTTTTATTTCAAAACCACTAAAAAACTACAAAACACGGGCTCAGTTCTTATACAAGCTCGGGAGGGGAATCAAGTTCAGTTTTGGGCAGCATGTGTTCGGTATAATTACTAAGTTTGCCACAACCAAGTCTGCGTCCTCATTGTGCTTTCCTTCCCTGATCATTAGCGTACTTGAAAATCAAGGCTTGACACTTACTCCTGCTGATGTGCTTACTGGTGAGGCTGAATGGTTCACTTTATGGGGCCAACATATATCTGGTGCTAGGGTTGTTGATCTCCCTTGCATGCGCCCCTTCGGGATGGTGTTGCTAGTGGTGTCGGTTCCGATATTCCCAACACTGGTACCAACATGGTTAGCATTTCTGCTCAGGTTGTTCGCGCGCATATTACTTTGATTGACAACCAGGTTACCCAGTTGCAGGCGCTTCAGGTATCCTTCTTGGAGGCCCTTTTGCTTTCAGGCCAAAAAGGGGGAGATGATGGCGCCGCTGATGCGAATGAGTCAAGTGATGATGCTGCTGTTGTCGAGGCATTAGCCAGCCTTGCTCGTGAAAAGAGGAGGAAGAAGATTCGTTCCCGTAATAAGGCATTGAAGAAAATGATGAAGCTGTTGAAGAAGAGAAAGGACAGGGGTGAAGGAACCTCGACATCCCCTCGTCGTTCGAAGAGGGTGCGAAGTCAATAAGTTCCTCATTTTATGTTTAGTTTGGTGGTTGAATAAATAATGTTTGTTTTTGTGTTTGTTTTGATGTTGGGTTAGTGTTTTAATAAACAATGATTATTTTATTTAGGGGAGTTTTTCTAATTCAGGGGGAGTCTTGGTGTTTTAGTTTGAACATATTTTTGGGTTGTAGTATTTTGTCCAAAAAGGCAAAAGGGGGAAACTGTTGAGTATTTATTCTTGGCAATAATTCATATTTTAGTTATTTGCCTTTCATGGGCACAAAATAAATTAGGACTCTAGGTTTTGTTTCTTAGATTGTGTGTAGAACTTTATTTAGTTTTCTAAATTATGTTTAGAGTTTGTTTTACTTGTTTACCAAGTTTAGAATTCTAAGATTGTCTATTTAAGACAAGAGAAGACAAAGACTTGGACACGGATTTAAGACGCAAGTAATTGAAGAAGCAGGCGACGCAGACAGCAAGGGAGAAGACAAGAAAGATAACTACTTGGAGCCACTGTCCGAGATCAAGAAGGTCTTCGAAGTTGCGTGACCAACGTAGGAGATCTTTCATTTAGGCGACAAGTATTTAGTATCATATGTTTGTTACCTAGTTTTCATATATTACTTCTTATCCTTTTGTATTGATCGTGAACAAAGAAAAGTAATATAATTTTCGGGTTTGTACACCCAAGTTCACAAGTACTTTTACTTGTGAACTGAATTTAAATTGTTGTGTTATGAGTTTATATTTCCGCTGCTTATTTTAGTTAAAGTCTGGTTGATGTTAGTTTTAGTGTTGGTTAACATTGAAATCAACATCATTTACTGATACTTATTTTTAAAAACATAGACCTGCAATTCAACACAAATAATGATTATCACTTAAACCCACGACACTTCACATGCATGATGTGAGTTTTTGTTTTCTGATGCTGATTAGTAAGCCGAAATAATGGTTTAGAGTGGGATAGAGGTGCACAATCAGTTCAAATTGGTGTTTTCTTAATAACTGGTTGGGAGCAAAGCGTAATTGAGTCAAATAAAAATCGATTTTGATTTCGGTTAGAGCAGCGAATTTTAACCAGCAATTAGCCAATTTTTTATACCGTTAATTAATTTAAATACGGCCATTGATTTTCAATTTTTTGGGGAAAACTGAAAACCACGGTTACAAGCACAACAAAATTAGCCTATTTAATAATCTAACAAAGTAAATACTTACTTATATATGAATTTGGCCCAAAACAATAACTATAGAAGTGCTAAATTGAACAAAAGTAGATCAAATACTAGAGAAACATTGTCTTCATATTACATATAACATAAACGAGTTTTTATTCGACTCTATCACGATATTTATTTTCATCAAAACCGATGATTAATTGACTTCTATCCAAGTTTTGGGGCGAACAAACAAAGTCCGCCATCGTCAAGAAAGACGTAAACACGATTACAACAAAAATCTCGATCAATCCATCCAGGCGGAGGAACAAGCACAACCACAACCGTTGGATTGTCCCTCTCAATGGTAGCCTTGCACTGTGGGCCCGGCAAGCCAACTAATTCCGGCCACTCACTTTTGTATTTTTTTCCTGTCAGTGTGCATATATTTATACAAGTTGAAAGAAAATATATCAACATGCCCTAAATTTAAAAGATATAATTTTTTTTATACGTAACAATTATATATTAATATATGTGGTGAAATAATAGATAAAACATTATTTCTTAACAAATTAAATTCCCACCACTAAAATTTTTAGTTCTTTGATTTATTAAAAAAAACAAAAAAAAAAATACATATCTAGCTAGCCCATGATTTTAAAATCTGAAACCCGGCCCGAAAGGGAGAAGGATCACGTACCATGATTGTCGCATTTATCATAAGCACAACGAAAAGAAGCCATTGCTATTTTTGGGTTTTAGAAAATGTACACTTCTCTGAGAGTGTGACACTTATATATAGGTATTCTGGTGTGCGTATAGCGTATATTTGCATATTCAAAATATATGGATTGCATATAATCCAAATATATGAGTTACCTTACAAAGCTTATTCGTAAAATCAGGAGGCTCCTTAAAATCAGATGTATTTACATTGATTTTTCACCATTCATTAAGCAAATACTAAAACAATTTAGCGAATACTCATTGTAAGTTCAAATCTAATTACTGTTACTCAAACAAGGAATCATACATGAATTGCATAATTTAAGGCAGTTTGAACATGCAATCCTTGACCGGATATATGCGTTCAAATATAGCATATCAGACTGAAAATGTTTTTTTTAGGGAAAAAAACAAAACAAAAACATGTCAGGTAAATGTCTTCTATGAAAAAAATTATAACTGTGAATGTCTGCCCCACGATTAATACTAATGTTTCAAATTTTGGGAAGGGAACAAATACAACTTTAAAGGAAAAAAGAAAAGGTTTTACTGTATTTATTTCATGCTACTCTAAAGTTTTGTATTAACTCACGTATACAGTAATGCAGATATTAAATATTTTACTATAATTTCAACATTCCCTTTCACTTAAATCATATTCTCCTAGCACCATCATTGTTTTTCCCTCTAAATCAATAAGAAAATGAATTATTATAAGAATTACCATTAAGATATAGTCAAATACAAAAGAAGTCACTTATTTTTTTAAAAAGATAAAATTATAAATACCTCGTTGTCATCGAAATATGTCTATCTTTCAAATACCTTAATACTTTATTGAGAAGGAAGATTAATAAGATATAAATAAATATAAGGGGTATTTGTAATTTCAAAATGTTGGAAAATTAGTCTTGTTTGACTCATTTTGGTTTTTGATGGTTAAATAATTAATTTATAAAAAATTAAATGTAATAATATTATTCTACATGTTGAGTAAATAATTGTAATATATTTATTTTCAAAAAATTGATATTTGAGTAAATTGTGTAATAGCTCAAGTGGTATCATTAACCCTTTATAAGGGTGTTGACAAGGGTTCGAACCCTATACCTCTCAAGTTATTTGAGTTTATCTTCTACTTTCCAACCACTTGACCCAACTTATAAAAAAAATAAAAAATTGTGTAAGTTGGTCATTTGAAATGAAAAGTGTATAAATATTATATTGAAAATGTAAGGAAGATTTACACGCTTTAGCTTCATTTTCGCGTAAATAGGAAGGGTACAAAGTGAAGGTTAATTTATATTGAATGTCATGTGATTAAGCCTATGCACAAGTTATTGATACTTTCAATAGTGACTTGGACATATACCTTAACCTTGTATCTTGACAATTGACTTAGAATTTAAATATTATTGGGTTCTTTCCTGGCTTATAAAGAGATTGATTTTTGACAATTTTAGTTTGTTTTTGGATTCTCCAAATGAGAATGAGCTCGACCCATTACAATGCTCAAATCTACTTGCTTGGTCAAATGAAAATAGGCTCGACCATTATTTTCAGCCCAACGAGGTTGTAACTTTTCAATTTCATAAACATTTGAAAAGTTTCAAAACCGTGATGGAAGTAGTGGTTGTAATGGGGAGTTAAACTCACTAATTGCATCAGCTCCACCCTTTCAAATTCACAAACCCTATATGGTAAAGTTTATATATAGATTTAGAAGTTATATACATAACACACACATAATCAATGCATTAGGCATTTTTTAAACTAGAAGTTTCACACCTCAAAATCGTCCTTAGTTTTCGCACTATTTTTAGTTCTTAGGAGTTTTGAAGTTTGATATGGTACAACTTCAAAAACATTAAGTTGTATTTTTTGGTACTTACGCATGTTTTGTTAGCACTATACGGGGTGTGTCTGACTTGTGGAAAAAGATCTTTCTCGCATTGACTTGCTGATTCAATTCAAGAAGATGTTATTATTTAGTTTCATTTTGTTTTTACATTTTTAGCAATTTTAAAAATTATAGTAAGGTTAGTATTTCTCTTTTTATATTTCTATAGTGTAACACAAAAGATAACTATAATTTTTTTTTAAATGCACCAAGGTTGTGTTAAAATATGAAAATAGAAAAGAAAACTAAAAAACGCCATTAAAGCTGTAGAAGGAACAGAGTAGAAAAAATTATGAAGAACTTTTTGTATTTCTAATTGTATTTTGCAGTCTACTGTACAATCTATATATATACATGGATAGAAATATCTAGAGTCTCTAAAATACGGATCAAGCATGTTCTTTTCCGTTCTTATGACGTCATACAATCATCATCCATGTGGTAGAAACTCCTTCAACAAACTGTTTGTTGTTTTCTTTCTTTTGGCTTGAAGGTGATGTTCTCCTGCTGCATGGTGCACATGCAGCCATGCACACGCAGTCCTCTCCTTTCTATTTTGACACTCCCCCTCAAGATGGACATATATATTATAAATGATCATCTTGGATATTAGAAAACTCATTTGTTGACAGCATAGAGCCTTAGTGGAAATGTCTGCTAAATTACAAGCAGACTTGATGTAGGTAGGCTTCACAATTCTCTCAATTGTCTTTTCCCTGATGAAATGACAATCTATTTCCACATGCTTGGTTCTTTCATGAAACACGGGGTTCTTTGATAGATGAATAGCCACTTGATTGTCACAATGAATCACAACAGGTTCATTTTGCCTGATTCCAAACTCCTTCAATAAGACAATCATCCAAACCACTTCACAACTGGTATGTGCTAAAGCCCTGTACTCAGCTTCAGCTGATGACCTTGAAACTACACTTTGTTTCTTTGACTTCCAGCTGACTATTGAATTTCCAAGAAACACACAATATCCTGTAGTTGATTTTTTTGTATCTATACAAGATGCCCAATCCGAGTCACTATAGGCTCTGGTTTTAGTACAAGTGTCTGTGGCCATGATGATCCCTTGACCTATTGTTCTCTTCAGATACCTAAGAACCCTTTGTGCTGCATGTAGATGATGTAAACTGGGCTTATCCATGAACTTACTCAAAATCCCAGTAGCATAAGCTATATCAGGTCTGGTAATGGTTAGATAAATCTGCTTTCCCACAAGTCTACTGTACTCAGTGACATCCTTCAAGAGATTTTCTGAACTATGTGCCAATTTATGATTCTGTTCCATTGGAGTGGAAACTTCTTTGCATCCCAACATTCCAGATTCTTCCAAATTTTCTAAGGTGTATTTCCTTTGACACAGATGCAATCCCTTTTGATTTCTGGCTATCTCTATTCCCAAGAAATACTTTAAGGTTCCAAGATCTCTGATTTTGAATTGTGTGTGAAGAAAGCTCTTAACTGACCTCATGGCTTCTGGACTGTTGCTTCCTATCAAAATGTCATCCACATACACAAGTAGAGCTTTAAAAGTCCCATCAGTATTTCTGGTAAACAGTGAACAATCAAATTCTGACTGAGCGAAGCCAATCTGGAGTAGGGCTGAGGTGATTTTTGAGTTCCACTGCCTTGATGCTTGTTTTAAGCCATATAATGACTTGTGGAGATGACATACAAGCTTCTGGCTTTGACACTCCCCCTGAAACTTGTATCCACGTGGGAGATCCATATATATTTTTTCTGCAAGATCACCATGTAAGAAAGCATTTTGCACATCAAGCTGACTTAATTCCCATCTGAAACAAGAAGCCAATGCAAGGAAGATTCTAATAGTTGTCATTTTAGCCATAGTACTAAAAGTTTCATTGTAATCAAAACCAAACTTCTGAGTGTAGCCCTTTGCAACCAGCCTTGCTTTGTACTTGTTAACACTGCCATCTGGATCTAACTTTGTTTTGAAGACATATCTGTAGCCAATAGCCTTCTTTCCCTCAGGTAATTGAATGGATCTTTGGTGAGTGAGAGTGCAATGGAATATGCTTTATGAGAGCGAGATAACCTATCATATGAAAAGTATGCAAATAATGGATGCAATGTGGATGACTGAGTGTGAGCAGAGTTGCAGTGGTAATCAGATAAGTAGGAGGGAGGTTTTCTAAGTCTTGGAGGGTGCCTGTCAGGGATAGTGCTCAGTGTTTCATGATGATCAGATGATGGTGGTGAAGCTTTGGTGGAGATGTGTGGTTGAGATACTGAGGGTGAAGGGGTGAAGGAGTCATTGTGCTCAGGTGAATTGACAGGTGTAAGGGCCATAGTTTTTTTTGGTACAATGTTTTCTGGTGTTGTGGAAAAATGAGGATAAGGGATGTCTTGAGTATCAGAAGATATGATGAAATGATCATTTGAAACAGTAGGGTTTTGAGAAGAGAATGGAAAGGAATTTTCAACGAAATGCACATTTCTAGAAATGAAGGTTGTATGGTTTTGGAGATTATAAACTTTGCATCATTTGGTTCCTGCAGGATAGCCTAAGAATAAGCAATTGGTTGCTCTTGGATCAAACTTGGACCTATGCTGTTTTTTTGTGGAAACAAAACACTGACAACCAAAGACTTTGAGGTGATCATATGAAGGTGGATGAGAGTACAAGAGTTTGTAGGGTGATTTGTTTTTGAGGAAAGAAGATGGTGTTCTGTTTATTAGGTAAACTGCAGTAAGAACAGCTTCTCCCCAGAATCTTGTAGGAAGAGAAGCATGAAACAATAGAGATCTGGATACATTGAGTAAGTGTTGATGTTTCCTTTCTACAATTTCATTCTACTGAGGTGTGTAGGCACATGATGTTTGGTATGATGCCATGGGCTCTAAAGAAATCAATCATTTGGAACTCAAGACCATTATCTGATCTGATTGTCTTGACTTTAAGGTTAACCTGAGTTTGTGTCATGTTAATGAAAGCTTGTAAAAGGTTCCTTGTTTCTGATGTGTCTCATGAGATGCACTCATGTGGTTCTAGTGAAATCATCTACAATGGTTAGAAAATAAGAATGACCTTACAATGATGGTTGAGCATATGGTCCCCAAATATCACAGTGTATAAGATCAAAAGATGAAAAGAATTGAGTAGTACTGACAAGAAATGGTAAATGCTTTTGCTATTCATGACAAACATTACAAGTGATCACTCCATAGCTCTTTACATTAGGAAAACATCTAGCAATATCTATTAATCTCTGATTAGAAATATGACCTAATCTATAATTCCAAAGAGTGAACTTATTTTCTTGAATTGTGTTGCAGAGAGCTGATGAGGAAGTCTTTTGAGTAGGTGCAGTGGTATTTTTATTGAGTGTGACTGTGTCAAGCAGGTAAAGGCCTTGGTGGTGTTTAGCTAACCCAATCATCATCCCAGTGACGTGATCCTGTATGATGCAGTTATGATGTGAGAAAATAAGCTGCAACGAAGGGTTAGATACCAGCTTACTAACAGATATTAGGTTTATGTGGAAAGAAGGTACACACAAAGCACCCTTCAACACCAAATTCTCAGACAAAGTTATATCTCCAACATGAGTGACAGGCACCTTTGTCTTGTTTGGCAATTGAACATAGATATGAGGTGATTGGATGATGTTTGTGAGAAGTGAAGGATCACAGACCATGTGATCTGTTAAAAATTAATGATATGGCAAAATTTTCTTTAAAAATTTAACTTTGTGTTGAAAAAATTTATTAACAACTGAGTTTTAAGTAAAATAGCAAAACAAAATCACTAGGATTTGAACCCACAATGTATAGCACCAATTCCTAACAAGGTATTGCTTTAACCATTAACCAAATATAATTTGATGTTAATTTTTAGAAATAATAAATAATTATATTCTTATATGATCACAATTACTCTTAACCTTATATAAATCAGAACTACCACATAATCTTTTTATAAATATATAAAAAAAAATCTAAATAACTATATAATAAATTATAACATGCAAAAGAATAAATAAATAATAAATAAAAAGCAAAATACAAAAGTTATAATATAATACTAAATAAAACTCAAAAGTTAAAAACCATAAAGAATATATAACACAATATTTTTAAGTTTATAAAATTATTAAATAAAATTAAAAAATATATAAAAATATAAGTATTTTAAATTTTATAATTTTGGTTAAATATATACTCAATCATGAATAATAATAATAATAATAATAATAATATATTTAAAAATAGAAATATATTTTACTTATGTAATTTTATATTAATAATTTGAAATTAGATAAAAAAATAAATTGTGATTAACTTTGAAATATTATAATCTATATAATTTACTTATGTAATTTTATTTTTTTCTTCAGTATTATATTAATTTTTATATTTTATTTTCAATATTCTTTAAAGTTTTTAATATATTTTCCATAATTATATAACACTCAAAAAAATTTGTTTTTTTGTATTTCTCATGAATTAAAAATACTTATTTAATCTTCAAGTTTATTAAATAACTATTCTAAATTTAATAATATTTTATATATTCTATTTCTGAATTTATACATTCTCAATAGTATCAGTAAATATCTTTAAACTAATTAAAAATCTAATTGAACTATAGATAAGTTCTAAACACTTATTTTAAAATTTTGAAAAATATAAATATTAAAGAAATTATTATATAATCACTAGTTATTATAAATTATATTATTTAAATATATAAAAACTAATTCTATAAAGTTATTTATATATTTAAACTGAAAATGAAAAAAAAAACAATACAAAATTGAAATCAATAATATTATATTTAATTAAAACTTAGTTCAAATTAATTATTTCCTAATCTGAAAAATGGTAGGATATATAAAATATTTAAATCAATAATAATAATAAAAAAAAAAAACTGAT
>BMAC01000954.1:110683-141200 GCA_014905375.1 Phtheirospermum japonicum
AAAAAATGGGGCCAGAACGCTAATGTTAAAAGTGTTCCGGCAAGCAATTAGTTTAGTATAGCTGGACTTAATTAATCCCATGATCAGAATTTTCTATACAGAAATAGTCACCTACTACAAAAACAAGTCTATCATATATATGCCAAGTAAATGCTTTCTTCTTTATTTTCACTCTCTGCATTGTTTATTTGTTTACATTTCTGTAGAAAGCATGACTTAGCATATATATGATGACTTGTTTTTGTAGCAGGTGACTAGTTCTGTATAGAAAAAACATGGGATTAATTGAGTCCAGCTATACTAAACTAATTGCTTGCCGCGTTTGACATTAATCCCATGATCAGACCACTTGATTTTTTCAATGTTTTTCACCTGCTACGAAAACAAGTCACCAAGTAAATGCTTTTTTCTTTATTAAATTTCCACTCTCTGCATTGTTTATTTGTTTAAGTTTCTGTAGAATGCATTTACTTGGCATATATATGATGACTTGTTTTCGTAGCAGGTGACTAGTTCTGTATAGAAAAACAATGAAAATATCATGGGATTAATTAAGTCCAGCTATTATGAACTAACTAAACTGATTGCTTGCTGGGAGGGTTTCGATATTAGCGTCACGGCCCCGTAACTTTTTTAAATTTAATTTAATGGTCAGTACGCGTTTGACATTAGCGTCCCGATACAAAATTTCAATTTTTTTTTAAGAATATTTTATTTTGTCAATTTGTGTGTTTTTCTTAATATTGTTTATTTAATAAAGCCTGAAGTTAGTTATTGCTTTTTTATATTTGGTCATCACATTAACTTTTTACAGCGTTGACATCGAAGCCCACAGACATTCGATCGATACATAGAAAATGAAAAGCCTTTTTTCGAAACTATTTATTTAATAACCGGATTGATTTTTTCTATAAATTTCATTTTAACAAACCCATAAATCTCACTTTCACACACCCACACACACTACACTGCTTTTTGTCATATTCCTTTTCTTTACACCCTCTAGCTTCTTCTATTTATACTCCCACACATACAAAATAATAATTAACACATAGTAAGTGACAAAAAAAGTTATATTAGCTAAATTTTTACAATCTAGTGGAAATTGAGAAAATTATCATCTGTTTGGTTTTGGTGGAGTGTTTGGGTATTGCATGGCCGACCGTTGGGCTGATAAGCCCAACCCAGTTGAAGCCGTTTGTGGATGAAATTCCAGAGATACCAACAATCAAAGGTTTCGATGTTGTCAATGGTTATCGTGTTTCTAAGTCACTTAATATTGGCATGTTTTCCATTAATTGGGTAAGATATATATAGTTTATTGGTCCTTCTAAGCTTTCCAATTATTTGAATTATATGATTTTTTTTTTCTTAACTTTCACTTGAACCCATGTTCACTAATTTCACCATAATCACTACCTTGAAGTGCGCATTATTAGTTTTAATCTCAGCCTTCAAATCATGTGAAGTTCACTTCAATGTATATTAGTTGCTGTTTGATTAATTTTGTCTTAATATATATTTATTTTGTTTTAATGTTAATATAACCGAAGTTATTAAGTGTTGGACAAATCTTATAAGTTCATGTTACTCTCGGTCTTCTAGACTATTAGTTGAGGTTAGATGAACTTGACCCGGTTTTAGGATGTATTTTCACATATAATAAACTGCTAAATACTCATTACTATATATGTTTTTTTACAAATAATTGGGATGGAGAAAATAATTCAAATTGAAAATAATGTTACTACATGAGTCGGGTTATAATTTTGCTCATTTTGATTGATTAAATAATATTTAATTATTCGAGAAGTTTGTCTTAAATTTGAATTGTAAACTGTAAATAAATATTTGCCATTTAATAGTAAAATGAATAAACATTCTTAATTAAAAAGGGTGAGTTAATTGGAATTAGAGGTTGTGAGTGTATAAAAAAAGTTATTATTTCAATATTTATTTTATTTATCGGGTTTGGCCCAAATATTAGTTCATGAACAATGTATTTTAAATCTAGTAATTTAAAAAAATTCTACATATAGTCACAGTGTATATTTGGCAAGTATAATAAACTAGTTCATGTCTTATTTAAAAGACTTATAAACTCTTTGTATTTAAATAAATCTTGTTTGGTTGCATGAGCTTATTTAAAAAGTTTGAACTTTCCTCAGATGCTACTATTACAAGTGTTTCAAATAAACTCATGGAGTTTTTTGATTTTATTCTTATTTTAACCCTTTTAATTTTTTAGACAGCTACACTATTATTTCGTTAGGTATTAATTTTTTTCTTGATTTCACCACTTTATTAATTGTTAGATGAATATCTAATAATTATTTTAGTACTGTGCAATTATTATTATTATTATTATTATTATTATTATTATTATTATTATATTATTATTATTATTAATAATTAGATAAATATTTAGAAATATTTTAGTATTGTGCAATTATTATTATTATTATTACTATTATTATTATTATTATTATTAGCTTGAATATAAATTGGTGTATAAAGGAAATAAAAAAAATATATATCTCCACAATCCGTTAAAAAAATTATTGTGCAATTATTGAAAATTATATATACACTATTATTTTAAACATGTGCTTCTGTGTAATTTTATATTTTTGAGCTAGCTTATAAGCTAAATTTTCCAAACACTTTTATTTAGATCAGCTAATTTTTCAGCTATCAATCATCATCTATCAGCTCTCAAATAACTTATGAGTTATCAACTAGCTTTTTAGCTATCAGTTACCTTCTCAACTTTGTCCGTCAAACATACCTATATACTCCTAATCAAGATCATTACTATAACTTTAGTTATTTTGAGTCATTTAAATTGAAAAATATAATTTACCTACTAAAGGTTGCGGTCCCTAATGGAAAAGAAAAATAGAGAGAGAAGAAGCAACATGATATAGCAAACAATAAGAAATTATGTTAGCGCTCGCGCAGGCACGCGCACACACACACACACACATATATATAATTAATAATTTGAAACAGGATTACCCCTCCTTCGTATTCTTTTGTTTTCTGGCTGGCCCACATTGAGATGAAAATATGTTGCTTATAATCATATACATGTTGAAGAAAAACACAATTAGTGTGCCTTCGTCAACAAGTAACTGATGAGGGACAATTTACGTATTTGTTATCTTTATGTATTATGGGAACATGTAATTGATACCCTATATAAAGAGAGTTTTTGATGAATAAGAGAACCCTAATTTCTATCGTCTCCTTCGTTTCCTTTATGTCTTCTTATTTTCTATTTTTCCTTTTACACGTTATCATCACGGAACTCTAACCTATTGAGAGTAATCAAGAATAAGCCTCCATAACCAAAACAACAATTATACAATTTTCATATGTCGAAAATCTAACCGCACTTGTTTCTCAAAATAAGATTTCTCAAAATTGAACTGTTGGATCAATTTAAAATTTGGATATATTATTCCACACATATACAAGTTTGATATTTTTATGAATGAATATGATTATAAACTAATAAACAGAAAACGTAAAGAAGACATAGATTTACGTGTTTCACTAAATTGGCTACGTTCACGGGAAGAGAGAAGAATAAATTTTATTACTGATTAGGGTTACAGATTTCTGATCTCAAGGACCCCCGTACAACTCGCCGAAGTGAGAGATTGAAGACATATCGACAGATATGAACGGTTAAGATTTGAATATGAAGTGAACAATTGATCTTCAAAGTACAGGTGACTCAATTTCTAAAGTGACGAGATCATATATATACCAGCTGCAAATGTGTTTTCAAGGTTAAAAGACCCCATAAGGGGCACAATGTCACGGATTAAGACATTGCAACCATACTTAGTGGAGGTGTGGTTAAGGACGTGACTTCTAAAAGGAACAGGGGTAGGTCACTTGGTTCGATCAATACTCGCCCAAGGAATAAGAGGGCATGTATGACACAAATTCAATTAATTATCAATGAAGATAATGACTCTCATGAGATTATCTCTGATTATACTTATGTCCATAAATCATTACTGGAGGATGCTCTAATATTTAATATAATTTTAGAGAATAAAGAAATCTCAATGTACAATGAGAGTTTATATGAGTTGATGGAAAGATCTTCCACACACATTGATGATGTATACACTGTTGCCCAAGGAATTATAGAGCACGATGATATCGAACCACGCTCTATTGAAATATCAATATAGAGCAAATTAACCTAAATGTAAAGAATCAATACAGGTAGAACTAAAATCACTGATAACAAGACTGGTATTTGGTCTGGTAGTGCTAACCTCACCAAGTGTAAAGCTTGTAGGACATAAACAAAGTTTTGTCAGAAAGCGCAATGAAAAAAATAAAGTCATGAGATGAAAATCTATACTTGAAGCACAAAGTTTCTCAAAATGCTCTGGAATTGACTATGGGGATATGTACTCTCCCATAATAGATGTTATACTTCCAAAGAACTGAAAATGAAGCTTATACCTGAGGTTACATTATATCTCTGCGAGGATCGTATTTTAGAGATATATATACGAAAGTGCTTGCTGGCCTTTCATTGGCAAGACAAGTGACTCTAAGCCACGGAGTGCATTAGTAATTAAATTAAAACATTCACTTATGGATTAAAATAATCCAGACGGATGTGGTATAACCGTCTAAGTGACTACTTGATTGAGAAAAAATAATTTATGCCCTTGCATATTTATAAAGAAAATAAGTTTCAAACTTGAGATTATAATTATATATGTTGATGAAATGAACATAATCCATTCTTAATGAAATAAGAGATATCTAGTTATTTGAAATTTTAATTTGAGATAATGCAATATGGGAAAACCGGGTCAGGTTTAGGCTTTAAACTAAAACCGAGTTTGTGGAATATTAAATTCTACAGCTTGCATATATCCAAAAGATGGTCAGACAATTAAATATAGATACGTGCAATATGTTAGCACTCCTATGATTGGTCAAAGTAAAGTTATAAAGAAAGATTAATTTCGTCAGTGGAATGATGAAGAACTGGTGGGAGCTGAACTTATATATAATATGCACATTATTGTACTATTACTAATATATTTGACCAAATATTAATTTTTCAAAATTGTTATCTTGATTTTAACTCAAGAAAGCGCAATGTCACTGGAATAGAATCAAAATATACTTTGATACCTAAAAGAAACTATTAACGCGAGTTTATTTTTCCCATTCATAAATATAATTAGGACTGCAGATGGTTTTGTAACCCCTAAAGAAAATGTTGAGTTTACTTCATACTGTGAAACACCAAATAGTATCATTGATGTTGGTTACTCATTCGATCCATGTAAATAGATCATTATCATACATGTAGTAGTTCGTGAGTATCTACGATAAATGTTATAATCATTCATATATCTGATAATAGTGGCTTGAACTCTATCACTGAAGAAAATGTGAGTAATATCACCACAACTAACAATTATGAACTCTCTCAAGAGTCAAGTAAATTGAGAAAATGAAAACTTTCAAAATTCTCTTGATAGATGTATATATCAAAGAGAGGTATAGACTTTAGGGGGCGTCTCAACACAACTGTGTTGTACTATTTTTCCTTAGACCAAATTTTATTTTTCCCATTGGGTTTTGTTACTTGGTAAGGTTTTAACGAGGTAAGAATGAAACACCATTTTACCCTTTGACTTGGCATAAGGATGAGTGTTGAAGGAAAAATACAATTAGTATACATTCGTTAATAAGTAACTGATAAGGGACAATTTAGATATTTGTTATCTTTAGGTACTATGAAAAAATATAATTGATACCGTATATAAATGAAGTTTTTGATAAATAAGATAACTTAATTTCTACCACCCTTCGTCTCCTTTATGTCCATTTCTTTTGTATTTTTCCTTTTACAATACACACATTTTCATTTTTTTTTCTCTTTCTTTCTAATCCTTTCGCCATTTTTTCTACTGATGGGTTTTGTACAACTAGAATTTAGTTGTATTTATTGCAAAAGATTATAGTTGGAATTAATTGACACCCAATAAGAATTTATGTGTAATTATCAACTCTACATATCAAGTAGTAATTACTTTTCTGGAATTTGAACATTTTCTTCATTTTCTCATCCTCGTTTTCTTTTTTGTCATTGGCATTAAATAACTTTGATTTTATTTTTTCTATTTCCTTTCCCTTTGTATCAATGCATATTGAACCAGAATTTGGCATCGAAAAAATTTACTCCCCATCCATATCATAGTAATAGTCGCTTTGAGAGTCAACACATGCATATTAAAAGAAATGAATAAAATGCCCAACATACCCTTATTAATGTACCTCAAAATTAATTAATTACCAAACTAATAATATTAAATAATATTTTAATTTTAAAATATTTTAAAAACTATTTTTTCATTGAGAAATTAAATAATATTGCAAAAAAATTTTACACGGTGTATTATTTTATTTATTTATTTATTAAAAATAATTCAAATAAACATAAAGTCTAAGGCTTGATGTTTGACCTAGACGAATCGACTCGTATCAAGTCTTTTAAAATCTCAAGTAAAAACATTTTCTTAAAATATAAATAAAACATATTTTAGCCAAGAAAAATATTCGGTCTCATTTTCATTTCGTCCAATTAGTGTCCGACCACATTGCCCTAGCCCAATTGGACAATTGGGATAATGCTGTCTTTGTTCTTGTATAAAATTCTAGAATCCAGATGATGATGATGCCCACTATCTAATAAGATTAAAATTAATCTCCACACTGGAATACATGTCAGCATCACTTCTAATCAATTGGTAACGAACCTTTATTGAAATTTCCATGGAAAATGGAACCCATTCACATTGTACTTAATGATCCCTTGTTTAGCTAATGACAGCAAGGCCTACTTATATTACTTTTATACCCCCGCAATGATGTAATAATAATAATAAAGTTTTTTTCCTTTTGTTTTGCAGAAATTTCATAGAGACCTACCTCCAACTCGAGTGTTTGCATACGGCTTATCAAAGAAAGATGCGACAGTGCCAGGCCCAACAATTGAAGCCCAATATAATATTAGCACATATATCCAATGGGAAAATTACCTCCCCTCAGAACACATACTACTATTGGACCATACAATTCCGACGGCCACACCTCCCAACGGAAGGGGCGTTCCCACAGTGGTGCACCTCCACGGTAACATCGGCGAGCCGGAGAACGACGGTTATGCCATGGCGTGGTTCACGTCCGGGTTCCGACAACGGGGCTCATGGTGGAGTAGAAGAAAATATCACTACCTCAATGTGCAACAACTCGGGGGTCATTATGGTATCATGATCATGCAGCGGGGTTGACTAGAGTCAACCTCTTGGCTGACCTAGTTGGGGCCTACGTTATACGACATCCAGAAGTCGAGTTGCCACTTGGACTCCCGTATGGCGATGAATTCGACCGTCCGTTGGTGGTGTTCGATCGTGCCTTCTTCACCAACGGCTCGCTCTTCATAAATTCGACGGGGAATAATCCCTGGGTACATCCTCAATGGCAACCCGAGTATTTCGGCGATGTGATCGTAGTCAACGGGAAGGTGTGGCCTCGTATGACCGTTAAACGAAGAAAGTATAAGTTTAGGATCATTAATGCCGCCAATGCGAGGTATTTTAGGTTTCACTTCAACAATAATTTGACATTTATCCACGTGGCATCGGATACGGCCTACAATAAGAAGCCAGTGAAGATCAAGGAATTGCTATTAGCACCATCCGAAATTGCTGATGTGATCGTTGACCTTTCGAATTCAAAATCCGATTCAGTTATTTTGCGCAATGATGCACCATATCCCTTCCCACTCGGGGATCCGGTAAATGAAGCAAATAGCAACGTCATGAAATTTGTCATCACAAATGGGAATGAATTGGACACATCAAAAATCCTGCGAACATTGATCGAATATCCATCGGCAGATGTTTCGACTGCATCGATCACGAGGTACTTTGCCTTGTATGAGTACACGAGCAAAACTGGCGAGCCGACTCATTTGTACATAAATGGGAAGCCATTTGAGGCTCCGGCGACCGAGACACCTAAGACTGGGTCGACAGAGATTTGGAATGTGATCAATCTGACGGGGGATAATCATCCGTTACATATACATTTGGGACTTTTTGTTGCGTTGGATCAAACGGAGTTGGTAGATGTGGATAACTTTAGGAAATGTATGTTGAAAAACAACAACGCTACCGAGTGTCATATCGAGAAACAAAAAAAAAGAGAGTTTTATTAAAATGGATTGACATTTCTTGATTAAAAAAATAGACTGGTAGATAATAATAAAGTTGAAAAAAAAAACTAATGACGTATAATAACTAAAAAAAAAGAGTTTTGTTAAAAATAGACATTTGTTGGATAAATAAAATAGATTTGTACTCCTTATCTAACCTTTAAAATTGACTAAAATTTATAATGAAGTATATAATGAGAAAATGAGAAGATGCAGTAATATTTTGTAAAAAAAAAAAAAAAAAGAGTTTTATCTATTATAATATGTGTACGATAACGAGAAGATATACATGAACTAAAAAAGAGTTTTAATATTTGTACCGGATAAAGAGAAAATATACATGAACTAATATTTAAGATGAGTAAATGAAAGAGGTAATAAGGAATACAGTATTATTATAGGCTAATTAGTCATTTTCTATATTTCTTACACTACAAAAAATAGTAGTTTTTCGAGGGAATTTTTCCTCGTTTTTAAGGTAAAATCCCTCGGTACCGAGGTAAAAATCCCTCTACATTTTTCTCCTTGGTAAAATTTTCCGAGGGCAAATTTCTCTCGAAATTTTTTACTGAGGGGAATACCGAGGGCCAATACCCTCGGTAAAATCCTCCGTACCACCCTCGGAAAAACCGAGGGAAAACCGAGGGGCGACTACCCTCGGAAAAATCGATGGGAAGTGGCCCTCGGAAAAAACGAGGGCAGATTGTCCTCGGAAAAACTAAGGGTCACGACCCCTCGATCTTAAACCGAGGGGTATCTACCCTCGGGTTTTCCCTCAATTTTTTGAATTTCCAGGTATTTCCCCTCGGTTTTTTCATTTTTGCAAAAAAAAAATATTTTTTAAATATTAATTTTAATTTCTGTTTATTTATTAAAATTCCCCAAAAATTTGAAGAAAAATCGTTAATGAGCAGACAAATAAATATATCAATTATTATAAAATATTTGAAAATTTACAATTATTACATGCGTTCGACAAAAGTGTTTAGTAACAAAATTTTTATAAAACATATCAAACTGTCCTATGACGGGGGAAGGGGGATACGGCGTGGGTACTGTGCGAAATGAGCCAACATATCGGCCATATGTGCGTTCACCTGAGCCTGAAATGCCTCCTGCTGCCGGCGCTGCTACTCGCGTAGTTGCTCAGACTTGGTGTATCGCTGCTCGATGGCCTGGAGCTCCGCCCTATACGCCTCCTAAGCTAGTCTCGTGGCCTTTAACTCCTCCCTCTGCACCTGGATCTGCGCCTCGAGCTGTCACACGTGAGTCCTATCATGCTTGGAGGAGGAGGAGGAAGATCTGCCTGTGAAAAAACCCTTTGCAGCTGCCACCACCTTCCCGACGAGCTGGTGCCGTAGTTATGTCCCATGCTCGACCCAACGACATTGAAGAAAACTCAGTCAGGGTCAACCTCGCTACCTGCATCCTGGGAAGACGCACGTATCTCCTCCATATGTCGCTCATACTCCGCCTCAAATACAACTCGTTAATAAATTCTACATTAAAACCAAAGAACAAGTTAAAAATAAGAAAGAGATTCACATTAGTATTATTGGATCTCGTATCGATCCACGTGTCTTTATCCTTCCCGTGGTACATACAAAGAACATCGTACGTGATGGTCGGCGCACCCGTCTCCCGCTTCTATATCCAAATAGAGTTTTCAAATAATAAACATTAAAAATAAATAAATAAATAATATATTATTATTTTGAAATTACGTACGATATCCAGAGTATAATCCATATTCGATCTAGCTACCCCAGCCTCGACATCCCAGTACTCAGCCCAACAGGCTCGCTCCTCCTGTTTCGGCTGCACTGCTCTAATTTCTTCTTTTTCTCGGGCTTATCCCACTCGACCTTCCAAGCCCTAATTGAGATGCATGATATATAAGATGATATAAATTATCTGTAATAAATAAAAAATAATAATTTGATAAGAAAAAATATAACAGAATAGTTTTCCTCCAGACCTCTAGGTAACACATCTCTGCAGCTAACCACCATGAGAATCATGATACTGCTTATATTCGTTCAGCCACTTCCCGTACTTGTTCGCCATCATCGAGAAAATGTTGTCTATATATCACGGGCACTATGATCCTCCGGGTCCCAATAACAAATCTCCTACAAAATAAAATAATAATTACAATTCAATTGAGACATATGATTGTGTAGTTACAGTAAGAATTAACAAATTTGGAGATAAAATAATAATTACCTGAAACATCTCCCACCAGAACTTCTTAGTCTCCTGAGGGACATCCTTATAGCACCACCCGGCAGGATGGAGTTCCTTCTCTATAATCTCCCGGAGTATAGTGCTCACCTTGGCCTGTCTGTTGTGTAACCTGTATTCAATTATGTTTTTTTTGTTACGAATATAATTTAATCATAACGATAATTATAATTTTAAAATCATTAATTTACTTACTTCTTCCCTATAATATAAACAAGAACTCCCCCCCTCTGTGGTGGGACCAACTGCCATCGTGATGTACCCGCATCGAACGATGTATGTAGTGGCCCTACAAAAAAAGTGACTTGATATAACACCAAGAAAGTGTTATTTAATATACAAAAAGTGTTACTATTGATAATAGGTAACATTTTGATTGGTGCTACAGTTGCCCGTGCTACTTTAAATTTTAACTAACACTTTTATGGCCTTTAGTATCACTTTTATAAAGTGTTACATTCAAAATTTCAATTTTAACACTACTAAGTAGCATTTTATAAGTGTTACATATAATTTTTTGGATAACTATTTTTCTACAAAATGTATCACTTTCTATGTAGTAAGCATTTTATAAGTGTTAYATATAATTTTTKKGKWAWMMYTTTTTWTACAAAATGTATCACTTTCTATGTAGTAAGCATTTTATAAGTGTTACATATAATATTTTAGATAACACTTTTTTTCTACAAAATGTATCACTTTCTACGTAGTAAGCATTTTTATAAGTATTGCATATAATTTTTGGGTAACACATTTTGTACAAAATGTATCACTTTTTATCACTAGTGCAGCAGAGACATTTTAGAACGAATAAAATAGATATTTCAGAACGGATTTTGCTGCGTTGTAGATATAACTGTTCTATCTGACTTTCTAGAATGGTTCCTTATAATCCGTTCTTGAAAGTCATACTTTCTAGAACGGCTCTGAACCCGTTCTTGAAAGTTTATTATTCGTCCTAGAAAGTCATCTTTCTCATTTACTCATCAAACCTGTTCTACGAACAACCTTTTACAACGGATATTGGAAAATTGCTTCTGGTAGTATGGTTTCCAGAACGGGTGTACAAAATTTACTTTCTAGAAAGTAGTAGAAAATTTAAAGAAAAAATGAAAAGAAAGAAGGTGCACCAAAATTGCGATTACTAGATATTTTGAATATATTAATTATTTCAACAAAGAAATACACCAAAATTAAATAAAAACAAGAAATTTATAAATAATAGACAATAATTATAAAAAAAAAATAAAAATTATAGAAGTAACAACATGATAATATTTATCGGAGCATACATTAACACGAAACAAAAAAAGAGTAGAATTTCATCCATTTATCACTTAATGAACTTTTAATAAAAATTGCATTGAATACTAGTTTAGCTTATTTCCCCTCGAGTTGTTGTATAATATCACAAACTTCGATCAAACTAACAAGCATTCGACAAAATTATACAACTCACATTACTCGCAACTCAATTAAGTATAAAATCCACTACTTTCAAATATATTACTAGCACTGTAAGTACAAATCTCCATAAACCACAAGTAATTCCAATGCCAGAACAAATAGAAACACCTTCCATTTCTAACACAACCCCAAAAACACCACTGGCAGTGGATCATTTCAATAAGGATGATATTACCTGCTCCTCCATTCCGTATAATTTGAGAGCTGCTGCCACTCCTGACCAGTCTTTCTCATTCGGCTTACCAAACATGCTTCAAAATAGGAAGGCCAAAAAAATAAAAAATAAAAAATCAGCAAAGTTTTTAGAGATAATTAAGTAAAACTGGTCACTCTATTAAATTTAACCTCGTTATTTTACACATTATAGCTGTATCGGCAGTCCCTCCAATGGGAACATATTTCTCCACCACCATCTCATCAAATATACTACCAACAGACCATATATCAACTGCTCTCGAGTACGGGGTGCAAATGTTTCTTTTGAATCTTCTTACAAAAGATATCAGTTTCTACAAAAATACCCAATTATGTTGCTAATGTACCAGATACTATAAATAATTCTTTTAGACAATTAATACTTCAATGTAAAAGGTTCCCAGCTATTGAAGAAATTAAACATTTAGGAACACGTATTCTCATTTGTTTTCCCAGGAAGGATTAAACAAGGTTTCAAATAAGATGAATCGCACCATGTGGCCAGGAACTTCTTATGCAGGATTCAACATTGGAATTAAAAAAAAAGTCACTTCATGTTGTTTTATGAATGACATGGTGTTGCACACATGTATTTCATAAAATAAGAAATACCTGAGAAGGCAGGTTTAATGAAAAACACAAAATAAACTAAAAATAAGGATTTCACAAATGAAAAATAGAAAATGATGCTTTGAACATACTTAGGTAGAAATAATACTGTGGGAGATGAACATGAAATGTTTCGTTATTGCCAAAACTATAAACACCGCATTTCCTATTGTAAGGCTTACCATTAAGAACCTAAAATCTCAGAGCCATTATTAATTAGTTTTTCTTAATAATAATAATAATAATAATAATAATAATAATAATGTTACCTCTGGTGCCATATAACCAAGAGTTCCAGTCATGTCCCTCGGATTCTGAGCTTCAATTTGAGCAACTCCAAAATCTGCAATTTTAAGAGTTCTATCAGTTTGCAGCAACATATTCTCCGTCTTGACATCGCGGTGCACATTTTTTTTTTCGAATGGAGGTAACTCAATCCGCAGAATCAGAGGGGAAAGTGGGAAAAAAAATCGGGTTTAATTGCAATTTACAAAAACTTTATACATGGGGTTTTAGTTACAAATTCCTCTGTAACATTTGTTACCCTTTTACAAACTGCTCCTCAACGGAGTATTCGTAGCCCTTTAAGGAATACTTGTAAGGGAAACTTACAAAAGTTACCCTTAAAGTTTGACCTAATTAAAAAAAGTACCCCTAGAGAAAAAACAACTTAGCATCAATGGTCCATTAAAAGTTGTATCACTGCTGCCATTATCCACAAGCCAGTTTACAACTTCCTCAATACTTGAATTACCCAAAGAAATTAAATGTTAATTCATGAAGCAATCCAAGGGAAAGATGACAGTTACAGATAATTAAACCTCTAGCGATCAATAAGACGAAAAAGCTAATTAACGAAATATGATAACGGGCACGTAAATAGCAAAATACTTCAACAGAATTTTCAGCGAATAATTTAACGAATAATTCAGCAAACATAACTCAACATAAATAGGATAATTCAACGAAAAATAAATCAACAGCAGCAGGATAAGAAATAACAAAAGCAAGTCAACGAAAGGCACGTAGCACGTTCGACTAACCTAGAACTATCCTATAAACTACCAGCTAGATCCCAAGCAATTAAAACCACTGTTCTAAAAATCACCCTAGGCGCCACCAATCCGCCTACGATTTTCAAAAATCGGCTAAAAAAATCGTCGGGCGCTCCAGGTGCTGCCTAGGCACCCCAGGCGCCAGGCCAGTTTTTTTTTTATTTTTTATTTTATGGCCTGAAACGACGTCGTTTCTGGGCCTACTTTTTGATTATTTTGATTTTGTAATATATGTTATGATATTTTTATTTGACCAGTGAACTTATGAATTTATGTTGTTTTGAATTTTGAATCGAACAATAGCTTTAAAATTGTGAATTGTAACTTGTGATTATTACTTTTATTTTTGAATTGTCATAGATTTGATTGTGTAGCAGGTAGTATATTGAACTATTAAATAGTTGGATGTAATGTTGTAAATTAGGGTATTTATTCTCAAATTCTAGGCCCCGCCTAGGCCCCGCTTAGTTCCCGCCTAGGCGTCCTAGGCGCTAGGCGCTGGCCTGACGCCTAGCGGCCGCCTAGCGATTTTTAGAACACTGATTAAAACCCCGCTACAAGCGGTATTAATACTACGAAACGAAAAACAAAGAGGTTTAGCCTCTTTACCAGAGCGGGATCCCACGTAGGGACCCCAATCCACCGGAGCGGTGGACGACGAGCGCTCTGATACCACTGTTGTGGTCGCTCGCCGCTCGGTACCCGCTGTTCGTCGCAAACGGAAGTGTCGTAACTTGTCGCTGAATTTCGAGTGGGCCCGGACAGTGATGAATTCTGTCCGTAATTAGCCCGTCGCTGTTTCAAGTCTTCAGCCCACCTACTGCAGCATCCATAGCACCACCCGACAGCCCGCAGTAGCAGCACTAACTTGCAGCCCGTTCCCAGCCCGTCCTGCGCTCTTGGCCCGAAAAACCCCGTACCACAGCCCGGGTAGTAGCCTTTCAAGCAGATTTCTGCAATTGAAAATAACAGAGAACCAATTACTAGTTCTCAGTAATTAATTAACAAGAAATAAACAGAAAGCCAATTCGGAAAATAGAAAACCCCCTTTGTACACCAAGATGCTGATGCTCGATTATTTGATCGCGACCAGATTCAAAGGCAAAATCTCAGAGTTCTATCGGGTCAGGGATCCCGGTCCTTGAACGCAGCAAGCCGGCGACACGTAGACACCGACGGGATGATGGGCCAGCCTTCTGCCATGCTGGGACCGTTGCCGTCCGAGATCCGCCGCTATTTCACCACCGGTTAGGGGCTCACAAAGAACAGAGGTAATATAAGCTGATAACCGAGAAGGGGCCGAGAGTATCACAGTAAAAGAAAAAGGGAGAAGATTGTTGTGTATGTTCACGAAGAGAAATCGTCCGATTTAAACCCATGGCCAAGCATAGGGTTCGGAGAGAGCTTACCAGAAAGGAGCTCGGTCAAAAAACGGGTGAAAGCAGCGGAGTATACAAGGATAAAGGTAAGGGCTAGGTTAAAAACCTGACCAAGGCGGGTCACGGGTCAAAGTGGGTCGGTTTTCCCAGGCGGGCAGGTTGCTGGGCCATTCTGAAGTGGGCAGGCAAAATGAAATGTGGGCTGCCCTTATTATTTAATCATTGGGCCAACACCACAAAACCTCTAGATGTTATTGTTGGGAAGATTTCAAAGTTTGGATTGTTAATATCCGGTTTAACTGCTTTAAAAAAAATATATATATATGCTCTTTGTATAATGAACCGAGAACAATGTACCAAAGTTTTGAAAATGATGTTTGTCACTTGCTTTTTTGTTGTGTCTAGGTTTTAGAATAGTTGAGTCAAACCTCTGGTACTATTCTAAATATATTAAAAATATGTGAGTTGATTTTGTAATTAGATAGTGTTTGTTTAACTTTCAAGCTATATCAATATTAACTCAATCTCAAAAGTAGTATGATTTTACAATATGATTGAGTTTTATTTGAATTATTGATTGATTGTAATTTAAATTTATAATTCTAAAATAGACTTTGATTCTGAGTCATTTTAGCAAGGAAGCAGATAGCAAATAACATTATTTATAAATAAATAAACATAACAATAGAACCCTGATTGTTAAGTTTCTAAGAGCCTTGGGTACCAGTGTGTTTAACAAATAAAAGAATAAGTCCATGTTGAAAATGATAGTCGGGAAATATCTTTCCATTTATACATGTTTGAAAAAGTTGTAATTTTTAATTATGCAAGATATATGCGGGTTGTTATTGTAATTAGTCTAATAGATGAGTTGATATTGTAAATAATCCAATAATTAGGCTAAATTTAAAATAAATGAAATGGCTACACAACTTGTTTGTTTGTAAGATTTAACTTAAGATAATTACAAAAACTACCCTAAGTCTTTGCATGATTACAAATATCTCGAGTAATAAATGATTATATAAACATAGGTAGCTTGCTTCTGTAATTAGTCTAAACATGGTTGTTTTACAAATTTTATGTTAAATTTATATAATATTAGATAAAATCAGATATTGTAATTATGGAAAATTAGGTGAGTTAGGCTAAAAGTTAAAATAAAGTAGCAGTCCAGCTTCAAAGTGATCAGACAACTTATTTGTTTGTAATATTTAAACTTAAGAATAATTATAGCAATTGCCCTCAAGGATATGCCTGATTTCAAAAAATCCCAGGCAATTTTTAAACATGAAAGCTTGACAGTTATTATTATGATTATTTTATTTTATTGTAAAATTAGTATAAAAGGAGTTTTTACTTTTTATGTGTGGATATATTCGTAACTCGTAATTATGAAAAATAGCTGGGTTATTGCTGTAATTATTACGATAATTGGGTTACATATAAATGCGGAATTTGAAAAATAAATACTCTTAAAAACTAATTACAAAAATTACCCTGGTGTTTGAACTAATTAAAATAAGAATCACACAAACCCTCGAAGACAGATTTGAAAAACAACTTCTTCTTTTTTTGTGATTTATCCAAACCTAGAGGATAGTCATTGTAATAAAAACTATTTAACAGAAACAAAAATGTACAACTTGTGAAAGAAATAATTTTGAGAATATATTACAAAATCTACCTGAGGTTTGAATAAAATCTTTGTAAGGAAAAAACTACAAAAAACAAAAAGGCAATTGAATTAAAGTTTGATAATTTATATATTACAAATCCAGCAATTCTCTTCCCCCAAACTAATAGTAATAATTTGTGTTCAGGATAACATGACAAACATATGTAGCATATCTTGACTAAAACAACAAACAAATTATAATCAAAAGATCAAACTAAATTCTTACTTATTTTGGTGTCCGGTGCAACATCCACTCTGTATTTTTTGCTAGATGATTTAGTTTCACCATCGAAGAATATTAGGTAATTTGGATGGAGAAATTTGAGGTCAAATAAAACCTTGACATTTTAATTGAAAATTTGAAAGGAAAAAAAAAGGTAAAGGACATATATGACATGCAGAAAATTAACCCACTACGTCATGACATGAAAATTAACTGTATAATTCAAATATTACAAGTCCAATAACTCACGTATTTTAGAAATGAAAATAACAGTTGTCGTATAAAAGAAAATGAAAAGCGTATAAATGTTGAAAAAAAATTTATATTGTAAAAATGAAAAGAAAAAAAAAAGTGATACCTGGCGTAATTCTCCCAATTTAATAAGGGGAATTTATAAATCTGCATATTTAAAAAATAGAAGTTTAAAAAATACGATCACGTCAGAAAATTTACAAATATATGAATTTAACTTAAACAATTTCACATGTACGAAGAAAATCGTTTTTAAACCATTCGCTATCAACCCACTGCTACACGAATAAAATCGCTTAAAATCATTCAGTATCAACCCAAATTCTGCTCTTAAGAAGACATATCAACTAAAATTGAAAATTGTTTTCCAAATACTGTAATAAAACGAGTTTTAGAAGAGATACATACTGCAACTGATTTCAAAATCATTCAGTATCAACCCAATTAAAAAACACATATCAACTCAGTTTTGAAGAGATATCAACCCAAAATATTTTCTTAAATACTGTTACGTTGAAATAAGTTTTAAAGAGATACCCAAACAAACTATATATCAACCCAACTGCGACGGTTATATCGATCTATCGACTTGATGTTGAAGGGATTTGAAGGAATTCGAATGGAATGAATGTTGGCGATAAAATCAATCAAAACCTTAAAAAAAAAAAAACTAAAAGTACGTAATTAGTTAAAATAATTTGAGAATCTCGTATATATTTATAAAAACTTCATTGTGATCGTAAAATTAAAAAAAAAAGATAAATTAGTTATTCTTATAACTTTTCCATTTAATAATAATCCCGGCCCATCCAATTTGGTCCATTACCCTGCAGCTCCATTATCCAGCCTAAATCCATACCCAACATCTGACCCGCCCCTTAGCATATCATCGTGGCTTACCCAATTTATCGCCAGAAATCCCCTTTCCTCGTCTTCTCCATCCAAATTAGGGTTTTTACCCAATCCCTCATCCTTCTCCAACTTCCATAGCTCCAGATCCATAACAATTAGTTTCTTATCTTTTATCTCTTTATTCTTGCCTCATCTCTCTCTTCGATTTTTCACAGAAATCTGTGGGTTGCTGAATGTCGGCATCCAGCTTCTCGCCGGCGACAAGCACAAATAATAAGTACAAAGACACCCGCTTCTCTATTTCTTTTACCCTCTCTCTCTAAATATTGTCACATAAGTTAGTGGATTGTTACCTCTCTCTCTTTGATTTGTATACAGAAATTAACCAGCGAACAACTTCTTGCTGCCGACGAACACGAACACTAGAGGCGAACTCAATTTTCCCCTTGTTTATCTCATGTCGGCGAACTCAATTTTCCTCTTGTTTATCTCCTCAAGGTATGCGTCTCTATTTATTCCTTTCTTTAATTGCTCTTCTTATGTGAGTTTTCTATTTTCTTTATTGGTTCGAGTAATTTATTTGAGTTTATTCTGTGATTGTATTTGTCAAATTTATTCTGTGTGCTTATGTTTTTGGGCTTGTATATATGTGTACTTCTTAATTTGTATGTGCCTTAGTAGTTAAACAACTGTAGGAGTTTTGCTATACAAAGCCAATTTTTTGAACGACTAGTCGAGTCGTTCAAACGGCTGAGTTTTGTACGACACAGTGTCAATCATACATAAAAAAGAAGCCATAAAGTTTCTTTTTGAATAAGGCCTCAAAAGTAACTGATGTATGATATCAATAAATATGCAACCCCAGAAAGCTGCTTTATGTAGTTTACCTGCTCTTTGCACTCTACATCCTGAGGTTGAAGGGTCAACTCTTTCCTTCATTTTTGTTTTCCCCTTCACATGCCTGATTTTTGTAAAACAAATAATTCTCAAAGGGGTTTTGTACTTTTGTAAGAAGAAAAAATTGATTTGAATCCAGAAAATGTCCTAGATTGCACAACCTTCTGAGTCTTCAAACCTTTGCACCTTCAACTCTTTCTTCTGCAAATCATGGCTGATTTTTTGTAATTTTGTAAATAAAACAAACACATTTCTCAAGGGGGTATTTGTAATTTGAAATATAACTGACTTTATGGTGAATTCGGTTGAAATATAACAGACACTAGTTTTCTATCTTCTTATGTGAGTTTTCAAAATTGCAGATTTACCTTGATATTTGTTTCAATTCCACAAATTGCTCCCTCAATAGGAAGGGTATTTGTAATTTCGAAAGATCGCTGGAGCTCTCTGCAATTAGGCTAAACTTCAGTAGTAGTTGTTAAATCAACTGTTTTATGCTTCTTTTATTGGATAATTTTTCGTCGGCTTCAAGTGTCTGTTTTCTGGCAACATAAATGTGGGCAGGTGGTTTTGCTTGTTTGGGCATTCTTGTAGTTTAGTTTGCACTTGTGCAATAATACATGGTTGCATCATTTTTTACATAAAAAATTAAATGTTCGAGTTTTTTTTAAGTATAAGGGCTTGTGCACCTTGCTTCTCATTAAATACTTATATTTTTGCAGCATCCACGTTTCTTTGTTGATAGGCATGGGTATTTTTAAATTACAACAAAATTTAGTCTTCTTTGGACCACTTTCATTATCTTTCAGTTATGATGAATCTGGAATGAGGAACTGCGTGACTGTGGTGATTGTGGTTGGTGTTTCTCTCTCTCTCTCTCTCACACATACACACACACACACATATATAATGTTCGAGGAGGTTGCATTTGTATGGAAATTGCTCCCCTCAATAGGAAGGGTATTTGTAATTTCGAAAGATAGCTGGAGCTCTCAGCAATTAAGGCCAAACTTCAGTAGTAGTTGTTAAATCAACTGTCTTATGCTTCTTTTCTTGGATAATTTTCCGACACACAGCAACATGTTGATTAACTAGGTAGATTCGCGGGACTTTGTTGCAACTAGCACACTTCAACAACCAAATTATGATAAAATTAAAACCAAAATTCAAATAACACAATGTATTTTGGTATTAAGCAACAATTGAATTAAGTTTTTTGTTGGACGATACGAGGCATAAAACTTCGATCAACTCTTTTGTTGTTCGGTTAATAACGATATGATTAATATTTTTCTAAGGAAATAATTATATTAATATTGCTGAAAATAATTAGCGATGAAGACCCATATAAATAACCAAACAAAAATATTAATTAAATAGCTCTATGGAATATACAAAATTAAAATATTGTATATGAGAATAGGAATGACAACAAATTTAATTAAAATGTGGATCCACTCCCTCTATCTCAACGGGAAGTGGATTACTCGCTTTGATTGAAATTTGGGATGTGTACGAAATTATGAGTTTTTGCGGGACGGGTATGAGAATAGGTATAATATCCCTTTCATCGAGTACCCGTTCCCATATTATACCCATTTGAGACCCTTATATATTATTACTTAAATATTTATTTTTTATATTTTACACCATTTTTAATTGTAATACACTAAGATGATTGGTTAGTGGGAAAGAGTATCAAAGTGGTGCTTGGTAACTACCACACTATGAGTTTGATTGCCTAATTTTCAATGTTGAGTCATACCCCCACAAACGGGGGTTATCAAACCCATTAACCTCCGCAATCAAACCCATTCTTATTCCATTCCCAACAAATTCTCCAAGCATCAAGTGTTTGTATTGCGCGTTGAACTTTATTGTAATTTTCGTTCTATATATTAAAGTTGACTTGAAATCAAACCTTATGAATTTATTTTATTTTTTAAGTAATAATAATTGATATGCGTGCGGGTACAAATGTGTACTAACCAGATAATGTGGACGGGGACAACTAATATACTCGCAGGGGCAGAACGATTAGAATTAATTATATCAAGAAGAGAAGGGGGCGGAGGTGGAATTCCCCGCCCGCCCCATTGTCATCCCTAGATAAGAACTAATAAATACAAAAAATCATTATTAGACAAATTTCGTACATCGTGAATGTGTTCACGAACATATATCAGTGTTTTAAAAAACGGCCGAGGCGTACGTTTTTGGGGAAATCGAGTCAAGGTGGCCGCATCAGATCACCATATCAGAAAAGTCTGCCTCAAAGTGGTGAGGCATACGTCTTGAGGCGTCCGCCTAAGTTTTCATGCAGTATTCAGGCAGTTTTGAGTCAGTTTTGATTTATTATTATTTATAAATGTATAAAAAAACTAATATGAATAGAATAATATAAAAGGAGGTAAAAAATAATGAAATCTGTCGGCCGAAACCCTACGCTTTTAATTTTTTTTTAAACCCTTCTGATATTTTTTCACCTCTCCACTCTCTTATATAACTTACTAAAAACAAAAACAAAAAAAAAATAATTTTGAAGATATAACTTCTGATATTAAAAAATTATTAAAAAAAATAAAATTAAAATTAAAAATAGCTTGTGATTTAACTTCTGATATAACTTTTAAGATATAACTTCTAATCTATTTTTTTAAAATAAAATTACAAAATTATAAAATATATATATATATATATATATATATATATATATATATATATATATATATATATATATATATATATATATATATTACCCTTTCTCACTAATCTATTTTTTAACTGAAAATAGGGATTACGCACATATTTCTAGATATTTTTAATTTTAGTTTTTTTTAATGTACAGAGAAGGTGGAGGTTAGTGTATAAATATAAGCTAAATTGAATTGGTCAGTTTATGATGGCCGACAAAAGGGGGTTAGGAGGAAAAATAATGGCTGCACAATTTAATCGAATAGAAGATAAATTGAAATGGCTTAACATTATTATTTTTTTTTATCACGAAATATTGTTTACAAATAATTTTCTTTGAGTGCTTAGATATGCCGACGACTATAATGATGATCCTTTGAGTGAGGAGGTAGAGGAAAATGAAGGACATGACGAGTTGTTTAAACCATTGGACACGAATGATTCTCTATTACAAGATTAAAATGACTATGGAAATTTGTTTTTCTACTTAATTTGGACTTCTATTGTTCTTAATTGCTTTGTGTTGTGTTTTAGGTGCGATGAATTTGTGTTGCTTATTAGGATCGACTTTTATGATTTTATTCTTGTTTTTGCTGAACTATTAGGATATTAATATGTATTGTTGAAATTTGCGTAATTTTATTATTTTTGGTTTTTAATTTTAATTTTTCAAAAATTTTTTGAGGCGTACACCTCGCCTCATCCAAGCAAAACACCTCGTTTCCGCCTTTCGTTTTTAACATTGACATATATGTGTTTTAACTTCTAAAATTCTTAATGAATTCAGCTCAATAATGATATGAAAAGTATTTACGAGTTTAAAAAGTAAACGAGCATTTAACAAATAGAGTCTGGCTCGATCCATTTAGTTTGTTTACATCCCTGTGGCCATCCAAGGCAATTATTACATAAAGTCACATGAATTTTTAAGTATAAGCGGATAGATTTGTATATGAATTAACAAATATATGTGTTAAAATTATGAACCTTTGTATTTAAAGCGATGAAGTTTTGATAACCAACAAATTTTTGTATTCAAAATAATAAAATTGTGTGATTATTATTTATTTTTAATTAATACTGTATGTAAAGCGATAAACTCAACCCAAGCTGATCCAACTTCCACTTATCGAGCTATTCTTGTTGCCCATCTATTTAGGCCAAAGTTATATCCCTACACCGGCCAAGCTGATCTAACTTCTATTTATTGGGCCATTCTTGAAGCTCATTTAATTAGCCTAAATTTACATCCCTACTCCGGCGTATGCAGAAATCTTGAGTTAGCGAATGCTTGAAGGCTGAAGCCATAGTCAGTGCGAATGCCGTTAGCCAGTTTCTTTTCATAGCAGGTAAATTTCTAAGTCTTATTTTTGTCGAATTCCATTTTTCCTAATATATGGCTGAGTATATGATCAATCAAAGAAAGAGAAAAAAAGACAACTTTACTCTGGATTTCTGATTCGATCTGGTTGATGTTTTTGTTGTCAACTATTTGCTTAACAGCCATTACTTAAGTTTAGTTTATCCCATATTGCTGCAATTTTGTTTAGAGTAAGTTCCTATAGCAGGGTTGTTAATGTTTGGGGTTGAAATTCGATGCATTTAGCTTTACAGCATTCAACACCACTCCTGTTTTAGTCAAATCTAATACTTACTGCAATACAACTTCCAATTTTTAAATAAATTCATGTGCCTGTGTTGTTGACAACTCTTGAAGTTATGGCTTGTGTTATTACCAAAGTGAAAAAGAGCTATTTGCTCTTATTCTCCAGTCATTGGTTGGTCCTAAGGATAAGTGTTGCATCCTCAAATGCATTATCAAGGGTTTTAGATAATATAACGAAATAATTTGTAATCCTGAAAATTTTGGGAAAACGAGGCATGAAAGTATCTACTGGCTATCATTGTTGTAATTGTTGATTTTGTTCGTTATTGTTACAACAAACTTGTCAACTTTTTTCCGTTCGTCAGAATGAAATGGGATTTTGTAAACGTTTGACGTGGGCGTGGAATGACGTGTAGGGTTTTCAGGTTAGGACATGCCAATTGCTTACCATTCTACCGTTTTTAAGGCTTTGTAAGTTCAATTTTACACAGAATTTGCTACGATTCTTAATGGGTATTTGTTAAATTTCAATTTCATTTGTCGGTAGAACTAGTTGTTTGACCATGGTAAGTGTTGTCCCACAAGCTGTTTGATAAAATGCCTCACTGCGGACTACTAATTTTCAATTGAAGTTATTGAAATCGTTCCATGCCCAAATGATTCGATCTGACATTATAGGATTTCACACTTCCTGCGAGTGAATAAAACATTTTTTTTAAAAATAATTTTAAATATCAAAGGTTTCTATTCTGATAGTCAAATACATAATTGCGTCTTTCAGAAATTTTGCATCAGTAACCGTGTGCCAGTCACTAAGTTCTCGTTGCAATCTGGCATACCGGCCCAAGTGCTCATCGAGGCAAATCCACATGGCAAGTAGTGACAAAATTGATTCAAGGGGTGCCTTAGTTGTTCTAGAAGGTTTGGATCGTTGTGGAAAGACCTCTCAGTGCGGCCGATTGCACTCGTACCTAGAAGAGTCGGGGCATGCAGTTGAATTGTGGAGGTTTCCTGATAGAAATACAGGTGTTGGGCAAATGATTTCGTCCTATTTGGCCAACCAAACAAATTTGGATGATCGTGCAATTCATCTTCTCTTCAGTGCCAATCGTTGGGAGAAGAGGTTGACTTCTACTTTGTTTGTTCATGATGCATTGGTCTTAACTGCCCTATTCGTTTTCCTTTTTGTTTTTTTTTTGCCAAAAATGAAGAGTTTTTTTGTGTACTTTGAAAAACGTGCACACATTAGTCTAGTTAGTGGTAAAAGCTCAAATTATTGAGTATCCAGTAAATATTGATATCTTGTTAATGGATTCATAAGTTTAAATATCAATTATACGGTTTTTTTTACCTATTCAAAAACTTTTAATTGATGTTTGACTATGTGGGCCAGATCATTGATGGAGTCCAAGCTGAGGAGTGGGACCACACTCATCGTCGATCGCTACTCTTTTTCTGGGGTTGCTTTCTCATCCGCCAAAGGACTCGATGTGGACTGGTGCAAGGTGTAGCAGTAGTAGTCGATATTGTGTATATATTAATTTTGGTTGTTAACCTTTGTCAGGTTTTGTGTGCTGTGAAACTCATGATGCGTTGGTTAATATATATATATATATATATGCTTGTTTTTTGGCAGGCTCCAGAGGCAGGATTACTAGCTCCAGACGTTGTTGTCTACCTCGACATATCACCTGAGGTATACGATGTTTAATGCGCACTTTAGAGCAACTTTTCCAGATCGTTATCGTCATGATTGCAAAATATTTTCAATTTTCAAATTTTATATGATCTACATATTGGTTATTTTTAAATCAGGTCAAGTAAGAATGCACAATACACATTTTTTTTTCATGATGCAAAAAAATTTCAATCTTCAAAAGCTTTATAATCTGCATTAATTTTTTTAGTGAATGTGCAAAATCATTCAAATCAAAACCTACCATTGTCTCAGAAAAGGCTCTTAGACTCTCAACTCTGTATTTGTGCTGATTTTTCGTTGCATCAATTATGCATTCTGTCTATTTTTAGAAAGCTGCCGAAAGAGGAGGTTACGGCGGTGAGAGGTATGAGAAGCTTGAGTTTCAGAAAACAGTTGCTCAATCCTATAAGGCGCTTAGCGATTCCACATGGAAGGTAATCAGCTTAGACTGCATTCTTTTTTATTAAAATAAAATGATGCTGCTTTGAAACAAATTATTACAAGTTTTGGCAAGTCTACCAACGGTAGATTATATGCCATAGGCAGGCCATTACTGTCAAGGTTGAACTCATTCTTGAAAAAAGTTGGGAGCCTTAATATTTTGTCAGGGGCTAAAATGGAATTTTAAACAGCCAAGAACATTTTCTTTAGCATGTGGGGCAATCGAATGACTACCTTTAGCTTTAACTTTCAGTTTTTCAGGGGGTACACTTGCACTGGAGAATAAATATTGAGCATGTAGAAAAGTGTGAATTATTGTATTAATAGGAAACAATAATGTTTATTTAAAAATTACAAGATTCATTGATGACTTTTGGTTTTCTTTTGGATTTTTTGGTTGTAGATAGTAGATTCATTGATTACTTTTGGTTTTCTTTTGGATTTTTTGGTTGTAGATAGTAGATGCAACCCTTTCAATTGAAGATGTTGAGAAACAACTGAGACAAATTGTTAACGAGTGCGTTCAGATGTGCCAAAATGGGAAGCCCTTTTCACAGCTGTGGCGAAATTAGGTTTGTTTTTTTTGTTTTTAACCACTGGAGTTGAACTTTATTTATTAGTTTGCCTGAGATAATGGCTTCAAACAATAGAAATCGAACGTATTGCTTACACTCAAAAATTTATTGTTTACGTCTGGGAAATCTTTTCATCACTATATTCAAAAATATGTAATGCCTTTTAATATCTTATTTGTTGTCAATGTAAGTGGGATTAATTTAAAGATAATGGCCTCGTTTGGGCTCCCAGATAACGCACATTAAGGGCTTCCAATCTGCCTGACTCTGACTTTTGGGGTTGAAGATTGCAAACATCCGTAATCTGTCCGGCCCTCGATGTGGATCTAGCATATTCCCGATTCACAATCTCTACCCACCCCAGTGATTAATAATCTGTCACACGTAAGTTACTAATCTGGCCATTCAAATACCATCCTTAACCCTTCAAATTTAGGAAATCTTTGATTAAATTCTATTAATATGTTGAAATTGACTTCAGATCTACAAGATTTGGGTGCTTTTCGGCAGGGTGTTGAGGAGGCTGGACAAGGAGAAGGTGTTGCCTATGACTAAACAAATTAAGTATAATCAAAAGATGCTAGGTATAATAATTGCTGGGTCTAATGAAGTAAGGATTCGGGGTAGGACCAGCACAGAAAAAGCTGGTCCTAAGAGCAGCAGAGTTAATTACGTAATTGCAGAGTAATTAGTATAGTTTGTTCTTGGATGTGTTATACTGCAATTTTTTTTTAATTTACTTGACTCATCATGCATGATGAAAGATAAAAAAAAAAGCTTATAAGATATTTTTAATGATTTTTATTTAAAAAAACACAAGTAGATTTTGAAAACTTATAAGCTAAAATCTGAGAATCACTTTGAAAGATTTAAAAATTAAAAATCACTTTTTTAAAATCGTAGAAGCTAAAAGTTAATATATATATATATATATATATATATATATATATATATATATATATATATATAGCTTCTAAACTTAAAAAAAAGTGATTCTACAACTCTTAAATTATAAGTTTTTAAATCGCTTTCTCTTTATATTTTACGAAACGCGATTTAAAAACTTATAATTTAAGGGTTGTAGAATCACTTTTTTTAAAGTTTAGAAGCTAAAAAACTTAATAATATTGTTTTTACAAAATTAATAAGCTAAAAGAGAAATTAGCTTAAGTAGCCACATAAGCAAGATATAAAAATTTCATTATTCTAACAAAATAAGCTAAAAGAATTTAGAATCACTTTTTTTAAGTTTAGAAGCTTAAAAATTTAGCAATATTATTTCAACAAAATTAATAAGTTAAAAGAGAATTTAGATTAAGCAGCCACATAAGCAAGATAAAAAAGCTTCATTATTCCAACAAAATAAGATAAAAGAGTTTAGAATCACTTTTTTTTTAAGTTTAGAAGTTAAAAAAGTTAATAATATTATTTATATAAAACTAATAAGTTAAAAGAGAACTTAACTTACGCGGGCGCATAAGCAGGATATAAAAGTTTCATTATTCCAACAAAATAAGTTAAAAGAGTTTAGAATCACTTTTTTTTAGTTTAAAAGCTTAAAAAATTAGTAATATTGTTACTACAAAATTAATAAGCTAAAAGAGAATTTAGCTTAAGAAGTCACATAAGCAGGATAAAAAAGCTTCATTATTCCAACAAAATAGGCTAACAGAGTTTAGAATCAATTTTTTTTTTTTTTTATTTAGAAGTCAAAAAAGTTAATAATATTGTTTCATCAATGACAAACTAACTAAAAATTCCTCTAGTAATCAAAAACCAACGGCACGCCTTTCTTATCAAGTATATATGATTTCAATGAGCATAGAGGCGTAGCAAATCAATTTCGACTTCATCCACCAATCGATTCTCGGATAGACCGGACTAATATTATAGTACACTAAGGTGTGTTTTTGTCGGGGAGCGGCTGAAAATACAAATTATTCAACCAACCCTATAAAATAGATAATTAAAATAAATATATTTGTTAACGGCGGCGTGTTAAGGACCAACAATAAATTGAAATTATCAAAAAATACATTACAAGTGCACCAACTTACTTGAGAATCTTCGCCAAGATCGAAGTTGGTCGTCCCGACTGGGTAACGGAAATTTGAATGAACCTGAGGCTCAACAATATTTAACGACGTCGTGAGGGTGAGATTAAAGTCTTCTTCTGTTGTTTCCAAGTTACGTTTTAAAACCTCATTTTGTGATTTTCCGTCAAGCCTCTTAGAAGGTTCAATTCCCTACAAATTATAAAAAGAGTCTATTAGTTAGAAAAAAACATGTCAAAGAAACAAATCCAGATTTATTGGGCACATATAAATGATCTAAATTCGATAAATTACCAAATTTGAATTTTGCGATTTTGCAGCCTTTTTCTTTCGCGTTTCGTGCAACGACTTCATTCTTCGTTTTCCCCTTCGCCCATCTCTCTTTTTCAATCCTCGAGCATTTTCCGTAAGATTTTCCAAAATTTTTTCCATAGCACCATTTTGTACAACAACTCCCGATATGAATGAATCTAAAATCATCCTAATTTCTTCTTTTTTTTCTTCAACCTTAGCACGCATTTCCATATGTATCGATGCTCGAACAGTCAACCCCAACAACTGTGTTTGAATCCTTCGCACCCAACTCTTAGCATCTTCTTCTCCTTCTTCTATGGCCATGCCATCCATTGGTAAAAATCTGCCCCTTGTGACTCGTGTCAATCTATTCAAAACAAACTTTTTAGGCATCTCCATTACACGTAGGCGACTAAAAACTCCAAGTACATGACAACATAACATTCCTTTATGTTCAAAATGCATGCAACTGCAGTTTGCCACCTCATTAGTTGGGTCACACATCACCTTATACTCTTTATTTGGATTTCCATGAAGAGAAACTACAAACTCATGTGCATTCTCGTTTTTGATTATAATTGATTCAGCTAGGCCATACTCCTTTTTGAAAATATCGAAAAATTTTAGAGTATACATTTGCGATGCTTGTATGAGGATAGGAGATTGAGAGAACCCTAAAGAGGGGACTTTTTGGATCATTTCAAACACGGCCACCAACTCGTTCGCTCGTTTTTGATCAATGACCCTGTCAAAGTGTTTGAAAAAATCTCCTATATTCATATCTAATTTCAAGTGATCCTTCAAGTCTCCATTTAAACTTTCACTCAACTGCGTGCTTCGAATACCTAATGTAAAAGTCTCTTTCATGTAAGCGTGAGCCCACTTTTCCTTCAAACCATACATTCTATTTAACCAGCCATTGTCTTGGAGACAATACTCATCAATTAACTTATGCTATTCAAGTTCAAATTCACTGTTGGCCATATTGTCTCCAATGCAATTTTCATTGCCGCATCTTGGTCTGTGAAGATTGTCCGAGGCCTCTTTCCATCATGTGTGTTGACAAAAGTCTCGAATAACCATTGAAATGATTCTGCCGTCTCATCATATAACAACGCTGCACCAAAAATAACCATTTGTCTGTGATTATTTAGTCCGGTAAAAACTCCTAAAGGCCTCAACTCTTTATTCGTACCAAATGTTGTATCAAACGTTACGACATCGCCAAATGCATCATAATCAGCAACCATTTTGGCATCCATCCAAAATATATTAGTTACTAGTTCATCGTTGTCTAACTGAAGAGCGTAGGAAAACTTCGCATCTGACTTATTTCATTTTTGAAAATATGCCAACACGCTACCTAATTCTCCTCGCGCCATGTCTCGGTTTCTTTGTGATCTTAAATATGTCTTCTGGTCCTCAATTACAAAACCAAGATTTGCCCTTCCACCGGCTTCCCTGCTCATTAATTCTTGTGTTATCCTCGGAGTCAGACCTGAGTCACAAGCCTGCTCAATTGCTAAAGCCTGAGTCATAGTAATTTCTCTTTGAGATCTTAACATGTGTGCAGTTTGTGGAGGCTGCAAATCATGATTATGATCTTCAACAAATTTCGACACAACGTATTTTCCGCTTTCTCTATCCAACACAACCTTCAACTTACATTTGCACCCACATTTTACGTCTGCTCGGCGATGGAATTCGTTGGTACATACCTCCCCCTGTTTCTTAAAAACTTGCTTATAGCAAACAAACATCTTACCAATAATTGTCCCATTTTTATTCCTATTGTTATATTCTTTCCTCACACCAAAACCAACTTTCCCACCATATGATTTCCAAAACTCAAATGCATTATCCAATGAGTCAAACATCATGCCAACTTTTGGCGTACAAGAGTCAATTTCATTAGGATTATTCATGTTGTAATTGGAAGAAACTGGTATCACAAAAGCAAAGGTGCAATTCTAAATTAAAATTCAAGGATATTTATAATTTTACTATATTAATCACACCAAAAAGTAATGA
>BMAC01000954.1:141209-164382 GCA_014905375.1 Phtheirospermum japonicum
AAAAAARAATGACAAACGTACCTTGTTGGAATAAGATTGCAACCACACAAATTTTACAACCCAAGCATTTTTAATTGGGTTGGAATATGTTAGCAGGTTTGGAAAGAATGAGAAATGAAATATATTAGGCATTCTTTTTTTGGCGGGAAAAATAAAGAAGGCCAATATATTATCTTAATCTTAAACCATCTAATTTAGGTTAAATTAATCTAACGGTGATTAGATGAGCTGCTCTTAGGACCAGCTTTTTATATGCTGGTCCTACCCCGAATCCATGAAGTAATTCTTGTGAACTTGACGTGATTTTGAAATAGAAAATTTGGTTGGGATGGTAATTTATTTGTGATACTCTTGTAATATTTTGTAATACTCTAACAACCTTTAATGATATTTTAAAAACACTTTGTAATACTTATTATAAAATATATATATAGACGTAATATAATTAAATATAAATATAGACGAATTATGTTTTGTAATACTATAGTTATATTTTGTGATACTTTAACAACATTTTGTAACACTTACTATAAAAATATATACACGTAAAAAAATTAAATATAAATATAGACAAACTATGTTTTGTAATGCTATAGTTATATTTTGTTATAATTTCACAATACTTTGTAATACTTACTATAGAGAGACATAAAAAAATTAAATATAAATATAGACGAATTATGTTTTGTAATACTATAGTTATTTATTCCAAAAGGGGACATTTTTTTTTAATGCGTCATGAATTTGGTGACGCAAATTTCGATCACGATCACAATAAGTTTTGATGACACTTATTAATTATCGCATTATTAAATTAACATCACTTTTAGTAGTGTCGTCGAATTCGGGACGCTTTTAAAATAAAACTGTCTCTAAAATTATGATATTTTTAGAAATAGTCTTTAAAATGAAGACACGTTTGAGGACAAAGTGTCTCTAAAATTACGACATTTTTAGAAAGAGTCATTAAAATGAAGACACACTTGAGGATTAGTGTCGTCAAATTTATTACAATTTTAAAGATCAATGTCCATAAATTACACTTGGAAAAAAGACCCGTTTTTCCTTGTCGGGGCCGATTGCCTGAATATTGAAGGGCGCCCGTCTTTTCTGTAATTGTCATTTTGGTTATGTTGAGATAGAAAATGGGCGTTTTCATTCTTGATATCTCGGTTTCGAGAGCCCTCATTTCATTCTTGATATCTCGGTTTCGAGAGGCCTCATCATCCATAGATATGGGCCAAAATGGGCGTCATTCATGATCGGCCTCGTTTCAATATCGCAATTGCCCTCAGAATTCCATTGACCATCACTGTTACAAAGACGACCATATTCGAAAAGAAATTTTAGAGAGAATTACAAAACGGTCCCTGAGGTTTAGCCTAATGTTATTTTTCTTACTACTCCATTGAATAATCCATATTTTTTAGTTTTTATTAAAAGATATCGGAGACAAAGATTGGCCGCAGTTAAAAGATTACGTATATGCAACAAGATGTATTTAAACAACGTAGGCAAAGCAAAAGGAATATATAACTCTCAAAGGTATTACAGAACTAATCAAAAATAAAAATAAGTAATAATCTGCTAAAAACTCTAGAAATGGACAGTATTTAAAAAAAAAAGTAGATATTAATTATTGAATTCTCAATCAATGTGAATGTACCATTGGATTAAAAATAACTTAACGAATCTTATCCATAATTAATGATTCAATTCTTCAATTTTCCTCTTACTTTTCGCAGAAGTAACCATCATTCTAACTAAACAAGCAAAGATAAGTCCAGATTAATAACAATGTTGAACACCCAAAGAACATTCTAGGCAAAGATATGTATATCAAACATGCAGTGAGTTTTATCATCGAATTCACCAATAAAAATTATACTCAACCCTGAAAATCAAACAAATTCCCAACATATTTACCAGCATCGATCAATCCAAAGTAACTAATTAAGATACACGCAACAAAAAACCAGGAAAAATAACCAGATCACTTCACTTAATTCAGCAATATAARTCCAAACTTTTAATTAATGATTAAAACTCATTTTAGGATATCATAATAATAATCTGACTTAAAGAATGAAACCAACATATATATAATTATGTACATACAAGCCTTGTTAACAACTTGAAACCAAATCAATTAGTTTTATAAACTAATGATTGAAGCAGTATGTGTTGAACTGATCATTGATTAATTAATTAATTAATTATCATGAAATTGATCATACAAATTTCTCAAAGGCAAGAATTCGTAGACAATGATGCGCTTTGTGTCCTTGTGAGCACAACAACACATAAGATCGATAATGTTGGGATGGCTCAAACGAGAAAGCACACCAACTTTACGATCATAGTCTGCATCCCTGTCCGCAGCAGGTTTCAACCTCTTAACAGCAACAATCTGCCCATTTTCGCAATATTATCAAACAAAAACTTGAAAACGCAATAATTGAGATGGAGTTATTAATTAATTGGGAACAGAATATGACCTGGCCATTTTTCAATGTCCCCCTGAATACATGTGCAGACCCTCCTTCAATATGGAAAAATTACGACGCTTCGTCGATTCGCGTTTCCAATCGAACGAGTTCATCGATCGATCATATCTTGTTGTTGATCGAATCCCACGACACGTGTGGATACGCACGTGCTCGTTGGTATTTTTCGATCGAAATCGGGTCAAAACCACCCCATGTGCCTAAAATAATAGGATCGGTTTCGTTTTTACGATTTTTCTATTTTTTTTCTGATTTTTTTTATTTTTTAAAATTTTTGAGGGAATCCAAAATCCCTCGAAATGAAACCGAGTGATCAATTTCCCTCGGTTTCATTCCGAGGGATTTTAGATTCCCTCGGAATTTTTAAAAAATAAGAAAAATTAAAATAATAAAATCTCGTGGGATATTCATTTCCCTCGAAAATCCGAGGGCTTAATTCCCTCGAAAATCCGTCGACTTTTTCCCTCGGTAATCATGGTGGCAAATAATGGCGCCGAAATTTCGAGGGGAATTCTGAGGGAATATCGTTTCAGAAGAAAACCGAGGGATTTTGTTGTCCCTCGGTTTTTCCCTCGGAAAATACAGAGGGAAGACAATTCTCTCGATTTTCCCTCGGAAAACTGCTAGTTTTTTTTAGTGATGCATGGTGTTCTTCGACTGATTAGTCCGAACTAATTAAATAGTTGTATCAGAAATTCCTCCAATGATGCCTCGTATTTCTCGAAAAAGTAATTCGATTGATGGGAATTGGTATGAGATCGATGATATTATTATTATTATTAGCTTGACTATAAACTGGCGTATAAAATTATTAGCTTGACTATAAACTGGCGTATAAAGGAAAAAAAAAACTATCTCCCCAATCCATTAAAAAAAGTATTGTGCAATTATTTAAAACTTTACACACACACACACACACACACACACACACACACATATTTATAATTGGTAATAGAAACAATAATAATTAAATTCACAATCCTAATATTATCTAAAAATAAATAAAAAATAGCATTAATACTATTATTTTAAACATGTATTTTTGTGTAATTTTGTATTTTTGAGCCATCTTATCAGCTAAATTTGCTAAATGCTTTTATTTAAATCAGCTAACTTTTCAACTATCAGCTCTCAAATAACTTATCAGTTATCAACTAACTTTTCAACTTTATTCGTCAAACAGTCCCTAAGTTTTTCTTATTTGAAAATGAGTCGTGATGTTAATGGCAGAGATGCTTTTGATATTAGTAGGGATGGCAATAAGGCGGGTCGGGTACTACGAGACCCAGACCCGCCCCGCCAACCTCTCGAGCCGGGTTGGGGCGACCCGTCACGGGTCGGTCCGGGGCGACCCGACTAAATAATTTTTTTTTTATTTTATTAATTATTATTAATAAAAAAAATCAAATATACTACTATAAAAATTAAACATAAGACTACAAAAATGATAAAAAAACAACAATAATCCAAAAAAGAATTTAATTTATTATACATTTATTAAAAATTTTAAATTTATTATACATTTATTAGCTTATTTATAACTTTATTTATCATTTATTTTATTTTAGTAATGTATATTACTTAAAAAGAATACCGTTATTAATGTATAAATGTAAAATATAATATTAAGTGTATAAAAATATAAGTTATCATATAATTTATATATATTATATATTTTATATGTTATATATATATATAACATATAAAATATATAATAAAATATAAAAATATTATACGAGGCGGGGCAGGTACCAGCGGGGCGGAAGTGGTACCCGGACCCGTTCCACCCCGTCGCCGCGAGGCGGACAGAGCTGGCCGGGCTAGATTGTCATCCAAAAATATTAGCGTCCCGGTACAAAATTTTATCTTTTTAAAAATATTTTATACTATCAATTTGTATTTTCTTAATATTATTTATTTATTACACCCTAAATTTAGGTATTGCTTTTTTATATTTGGTCATCATATTAACTTTTTACAGCGTTGACATAGAAGCCCACTGACATTCAATCGAAGAAAATGAAAAGCCTTTTTTCTCATCCTCTTTTCCTTGTAACCACCCCATCATCATTATTACTATTCCTCTCGAAATTATTTATTTAATAAACGAATTTATTTTTTCTATAAATGTCATTTTAACAAACCCATAAACCTCACTTTCACACACCCACACACACTGCACTGCCTTTTGTCATATTCCTTTTCTTTCTTGTGAAATAAAGCTGTCACCAAAATTTCCTCCTCTTCTCTACTCTACACCCTCTAGCTTCTTCTATTTTTATTACCACATATACAAAATAATAATTAACACGTAAATGAAAAAAAAGTTATATTTGCTAAATATTCACAATCTAATGGGAATATTGAAAATTATCATCTGTTTGGTTTTGGTGGTGGAGTATTTGGGTATTGCATGGGCCGACGTTGGGCTGATAAGCCCAACCCAGTTGAAGCCGTTTGTGGATGAAATTGCAGAGATACCAGCAATCAAAGGTTTCGATGTTGTCAATGGTTGTCATGTTCCCAAGTCTCTCAATATTGGCATGTTTTCCATTGATTGGGTAAGTTATATACATAGTTTTAATCTCAGACTTAACAATATAACTTTCGAATCATGTGAAGTCCACTTGAGTGTATATTAGTTGCTGTCTGATTATTTTTGTCTTAATATATTTTTGTTTTGTTTTAATGTTAATAAACGAATTTATTAATTGTTGACAAATCTTATAAGTTCATGTTACTCTCCTTATCTTGCTCTTCTTGATCAAGTATAACTTGATCCGATTTTAGGAGTGATGCATTTTTTACAATCTATGTATATTTTTTGTCGATAAACTCATTATTATAGATGTTTCTTAACAAATAGTTGGGATGGAAAAAATACGAATTTAAATTGAAAATAATATTATAGCATGGGTTGGTTATAAATTTGTGCATTTTCATTATTACTAAAAAGTTTCTTTTTAAATTCGTTTGCAATTAGAAAGGGTTATTATTAATTGGAATTAGAGGGTGTGAGTGTATAAAAATAATTATTATTTCAATCCATAATAGTCATTTCAAAAAATTCTACCCACATCCTGGTCAAGGATCATTATTATACATTGAACAAAATAATTTACCTACTATATAGGAAACAATAAGAAATTATTTTAGCCTATATAATATATATTTTTTAATTTGAAAATGATTACTTCGTGCTTGACTTTCCCATTGACCATCCTCTTTTGTATTCTTTTGTTTTCCTGCTGGCCCACATTGAGATGAAAATCTTTTGCTTATAATAATATACACACATTTTCATTCTTTTCTCTTCTTTCTTATCCTTTCGCCATTTTTTCTACGGACTGGTTTTGTACAACTAAAATTTAGTTGTATTTATTGCAAAATATTATAGTTGGAATTAATTGACACCCAAAAAGAATTTCGTGTAATTATCAACTCTTACATATTAAGTAGTAATTACTTTTCCGGAATTTGAACCTTTTCTTCATTTTCTATTTTTTTTTCTTTTTTGTCATTGGCATTAATAACTATGATTTCTTTTTTTTTTTTTTTTTTTTTTTTTTTTTTTTTGTCTATTGCCTTTCCCTTTGTATTGATGCATATTGAACCACAGGGGCAATACCCTTATTAGGCTGAATTAACGAATTATCTGTTAGGCCAATCAATACATTATAGTGCAAAAATTAATATATTATAATAAAAAATCAATACATCATAATTAAAAAACATTACATTACAAAAACCAATATATAATATTACAGGTCAGAGATTTATAAAAAACTAATACATCACAATACAAAATTTAATATATTATAGTATCGGTTCAGATGGCTTAACGGGTCATGACCCGTGAAGCTGGCCTAATACAAATATCTGGCGAACCAGAATTTGGCATCGAAAAAATTTACTCCCCATCTAGATCACAGTAATAGCATAAGAAATATATAAAATGCCCAACATAAACTTATTAATGTACCTCAAAATTAACTAGTCCTCTCATGGTTAGTTTCCAAACGAATGCTTAATTTTGCTGATTAATGAAGCTCTGAAAACGATAAATTAATTTGAACGGAAGGAGTATTAAATAGATTTGGTGTGGGAAGGTCATTTTGAAAATTTTATAAGATAATTATTTGTGTGATCTGAAATAATGGTAAAATAAGTGTTCTAAAAAAGCCTCTCCTTTGGGAAAATTTAAAAAGGCTTAGAAATGAGTTTATTTTTGTTGTGTTTTAATTATATTTATATTTTATTTTTTATTTATTTAATTCAAATATTAAATTTATTTTGAGTTTAATCGTGCGAAATTGTTACCAAGTTAATAATATTAAATAATATTTTAATTTTAAAATATTTTAAAATTTATTTTTTCGTTGAGAAATTAAATAATAGTTATAGTGCAAAAAAAATCTTGACGTATTATATTATTTTACTTACTTATTAATTAAAAATAATTAAAATAAGCGTGTCTTTTGAAATCTCGGGTAAAACTGGTAAAAACATTTTCTTAAAATATAAATAAAGCATATTTTGGTCAAAAAGAAATATTCAGTCTCATTTTCATTTAGTCCAATTAGTATCCGACCACATTACCCTAGCCAATTGGACAATTGGGATAAGGCTGTCTTTGTTGTTGTAGTTAAAATTTTAGAATCCAGATGATGATGATGATGCCCACTATCTAATAAGATTAAAATTAATCTCCACACTGGAATACATGTCAGCATCACTTCTAATCAATCGGTAAGGAATATGATTCCTTTATTTAAATTTCTTTGGAAAATGGAACCCATTCACATTGTACCTTTTTTTTTTTCGTACTTAATGATTCCTTGTTTAGCCAATGAGAGCAAGGCCCACTTCTATTACTTTTATACCCCCGCGATGATATAATAATAATAATAATAATAATAATAATAATAATAATAAAGTTTTTTTCCTTTTGTTTTGCAGAAATTTCATAGAGACCTACCTCCAACTCGAGTGTTTGCATACGGCTTATCAAAAACAGATGCGACAGTGCCAGGCCCAACAATTGAAGCCCAATATAATATTAGCACATATATCCAATGGGAAAATTACCTCCCATCAGAACACATACTACCATTGGACCATACAATCCCGATGGCCACACCTCCCAACGGAACGGGCATTCCCACGGTGGTGCACCTCCACGGTGGCATCGGCGACCCGGAGAGCGACGGCCATGCCATGGCGTGGTTCACGTCTGGGTTCCGACACCGGGGCTCGTCGTGGACTAAAACAACCTATCACTACCCCAATGTGCAACAACTCGGGGGGGCATTATGGTATCATGATCATGCAATGGGGTTGACTAGAGTCAACCTCTTGGCTGGCCTAGTTGGGGCCTACGTCATACGACATCCAGAAGTCGAGCTGCCACTTGGACTCCCGTATGGCGATGAATTCGACCGTCCGTTGGTGGTGTTTGATCGTGCCTTCCTCACGAATGGTTCGCTCTTCATGAATTCGACGGGGAATAATCCCTCGATACATCCTCAATGGCAACCCGAGTATTTCGGCGATGCGATCATAGTCAACGGGAAGGCGTGGCCTTATATGACCGTTAAACGAAGAAAGTATAGGTTTAGGATCATTAATGCCGCCAATGCGAGGTTTTTTAGGTTTTATTTCAACAATACTTTGACATTTATCCACGTGGCATCGGACTCAGCCTACAATAAGAAGCCGGTGGAGATCAAGGAATTGCTACTAGCACCGTCCGAAATTGCCGATGTGATCGTTGACTTTTCGAATTCAACATCCGATTCAGTTATTTTGCGCAACGATGCACCATATCCCTTCCCATCCGGTGATCCGGTAAATGAAGCAAATAGGAACATCATGAAATTTGTCATTAGAAATGGGAACGAATTGGACAAGTCAAGAATCCATCGAACATTGATCGAATATCCATCGCCAGATGTTTCGACTGCATCGGTCACAAGGTACATTGCCTTGTATGAGTACACGAGCAAAATTGACGAGCCAACACATTTGTACATAAATGGGATGTCTTTTGAGGATCCGGTGACCGAGACACCTAAGGCTGGGTCGACGGAGATTTGGAATGTGATCAATCTGACAGAGGATAATCATCCGTTGCATATACATTTGGGACTTTTTGTTGCGTTGGATCAAACGGAGTTGTTGGATGTGGATAATTTTAGGGAATGTATGTTGAAAAACAACAACGCTACCGAGTGTCACATGGAGAAACATGCGCGTGGTAAGAAGGAAGAGGTGTCGGCCCACGAGAAGGGTTGGAAAAACGTGTACAAGATGATGCCAGGATATGTAACAAAGATACTTGTGAAGTTTTCTTACATTCACACGAATGAATCGTATCCTTTCGATGCAACTAAGGAGCCGGGCTATGTCTACCATTGCCATGTAAGTTATTCTTATCTTGAGTCTTTTCGAAAATGCCTTCATTTTGCCGAGTGAATATCTTCTATTATATAGTTAGTATACATGAATATGTGGCCGGAAAAAAATGGAATTTTGATTTATGCATATTACAATATTACCAACTGATTTTGACTTTTTTTTTTGGGCAGATTTTGGATCATGAGGATAATGCTATGATGAGACCGTTGAAATTCACGCACTGAGAGTTCATTGAGGCATTATAATTGGGAATTATTCTATTTTGGTTAAACAATTATATAGATACATATATTTGCAACAAATAGTCAAATGTAAAGAGAGAGAATTGAAATCAAATTAATGACTTCAGTAATTCAAATTAATTACAGTGGCACGAAGTCATGATTATTACAGTTTACAAATTGGACGTTGTTTACTTGAATTTTCATGAATATCTAAACAAGACAAATCCTTTATATGAAAGGAATATTTAATACCCCAGCATCATTCTGTTTGAGTTACAGCATGCAATAAACTCTATTGAAGGGGTCATGAATTATGTCTTATGCACCAATTATCAATCCATTGTTCTAATTGTATCGAGCTTTATTTTATTTGTAAGCTAATCATAATTTGTGGTGACACATGTTAAATTATTCTTTTGGCTTGGTTAACATGTGTTTTTTTTATTGCATTTTGAAACTAGAAAATTTATTAGTTCAAACACGTATTAAATTTTAGTCGATTTGATTATGACTTCTAATATATTACAAGTTATTAGAAATTTTCTTGATTTGGTAGTCAATAAATAAACAATTGACATGTGTTTCTACCCACTTAGGTTCGAAATTAACATATTATATTGATATGTCACACTACATGTGTCAATAATGATAATTGTTGATAGTCGACCTGTCATGGACGACCATCTAAAATATGCTAATGGTTGATATCGTCCAAATACCACGAGAATAAGACCAAGCTAAACTAATTCGAGTAACCTTGGAAATGCACCCGACAGAGCCGAGCCGCGCCTGCTGCTGGGACTTGCCGAGCGGTCCCGCCGAGCTGCCGACACCTGGCGAGCTGGCTTAGCGAGCTGTCGAGACCTCCTGCACTGGCTGCTGGGACCTGTCGAGTAGTCCCGCCGAGCTGGCTCGGTGAGCTGCTGAAACATCCCGCACCGGTTGCCGGGACCTGCCGAGCAGTCTCGCTGAGCTGCCGTGACCTCCCGCGCTGGCTGCCGGGACCTGTCGAGCAGTCCCGCCGAGCTGGCTCGGCGAGATGCCGAGACCTCCAGCACAGCTTGCCGAGATTTAATGAATAGCCCCGCCGAGCTGGCTCGATGAATTACCAAGATCTCATAGGGACCTGCCCGTCAACCTCGCCGAACTGGTTATGATAAGGACGAACTGATCTTGCTGTGGCCGAGCAAGTCTCTCTGTCGGGCATTCCCAGGCCCGTGAGCATGCGTCTGCGCACATGGCCGAGTTGATCATGTCGAGCCCGAGCAGGTTTCTTCGCCGAGCAGGTTTCTTCGCCGAGCAATCCCGCCAAGTTGGCATGCCCGAGATGCCGAGAGCCCCTGCTCGGGTCGCCGAGCATTCCCGCCGAGCTGCCGAGACCTAGGGAGCTGGCACGTCCGAGCTGCCGAGAGCCCCCGCCTAGGTGCCGAGCATTCCCGTCGAGCTGCGAGACCTGGGGAGCTGGCATGGCCGGGCTACCGAGAGCCCCCGCCCAGGTCGTCGAGCATTCCCACCGAGTTGCCGAGACCTGGGGAGCTAGCACGGCCGAGCTGCCGAGAGCCCCCGCCCCGGTCGCCGAGACCTGGGGAGCTGGTGTTGTCATAGTTTTTGTGGTGTTGAAATGAATCAACGGGTTCATAACTCGGTTTTACCGGACTTCAATTTATTTGCAAGGTTTCAATGTATTTAAAGCTTTGGAAATAAGAGAAAATGAAAATAAAGCAATTAAAGTAACTAAACTCCACTAGAAATTGAAATAACAAGCTAGTCGGATGCCTCGGTCGTATGCCTTAATTGAAAATGCAAGTAATTCAAAGAAATAAGAAAAAACAAGCATTGTTTCACTAAGTACAAGCATGCATGCACAAGTTACAACTATGCATAAAATCCTAAATAATGCAAATTAACAAAAATTTAAAGCACCAATGTAAAGAGCAATAAAATTTGACGTGAAAGTTAAAAATAACGAAGAGTAGATCTAGGATTTAATCTAAAACTATGCATGAAAATAAAATTGCAATTAAAGCATATGAAAAACTCAAAGCCAAGACAATCCAAGACCCGATCTATGATCTAGATGTGTTACTCATCTAGATTCTATATCCAAATCATAAGATTCAACAAGTAATTAAGAAGCTGAGGCAAAAAGTATAAAATTGAAGAACATGCATGAAAATGAAGAACAAGCTTGAAATTAGAAGGAAAGCTTACTATAATAAAAGATGAAGATCCAAAAGCTTGAATTACAACCCAAAGTGCTAATCCATATTCTTCTTGGGCTAACAAACCCAAGGAAATATTTGAAGATTAAATCCAAAAACCTAAGAGAGAGAAAGTAGATATAGAAATGAAAGAGAAAGTAAGCCTAAAACTCATGCAAGAGTTGGGTGAGGAGTGGATAATGCCTCAAGTCAAGTTGTGGAGTTTATATAGTTATTAGTAGGGGCAAACTCATCAAAAATACTCTAAATCCCAGACTTGCAGTCGATCGACTGAATCGACTAAGGTCAGTCGATCGACTGGTTGCCGATTTGGGGAGCTCTCTGTTGCGCAGTCGATTTTCGAGGCTTGCAGTCGATTTTCTTGGGATCAGTCGATCGACTGCCCTGTCGATCGACTAATGTTAGTCGATCGACTGCCTTGCCAATTTGGGGAGCTCTCTATTGCGCAGTCGATTTTCGAGGCTTGCAGTCGATTTTCTTGGGAGCAGTCGATCGACTAAAGTCAGTCGATTAGGCAGTCTACCAGTCTCGATTTCCTGATTTCGGCGTGGAGTTTTGAGCTTCAAGGCCTCGACTCAATCTTCAGCAACTTAGAGCAAGTCCTACTCCTCGTGCCATCTACAACATAAGAATTTTGGATTCAAAACCTATGAATTGTTATCGAGAAATGCATATACCAAGTTTCAATCCTAAAACAAGAAAATGACCGAAAAACTACTAGAAACGAAGCTAAACCCTAATAGAAAAGTACGAGATAAACACAACAATTACCTGCAAAACAACTACCAAACACTTATCGGTTTGTTCGTCCTCGAACAACGAAAAGAATCGAGAGTGTACATGCAATGATCATTATGCACTAGTGCAGAAACTGCATATCCAGAAGGGTAATTCTGCCTATCCAGAACGCCTTTCTGTACCTTCTGTAGTGACATAGTTCTGGATTGGCAGACTTTCCAGAGCGCCTTTTTTTACCCTTCTGGATTGGCAGACTTTCTAGAAGGGTAAAAAAAAAACTGTTCTAGAAAATAATTTTTCTGTTCTAAAATGGTACCATCCTATACTTATCCGCCATTTTCTAGATCGGTATTTTAAAAATACCGTTCTGGAATGTCCAACTTTCAGAATGGTTTTTACAAACACCGTTCTGGAAAATTGTACATTCCAGAACGGTATTTGTAAAAACCGTTCTGGTAAGTACTACGTTCCAGAACGGTATTTTTATAAATACCGATCTGGAATGTACAACTTTCCAGAATGGTTTTGTGAAAATACCGTTCTGGAAAGTGGTACATTCCAGAACGGTTTTTATAAAGAACGATCTGGAATGGTTTTTTTATAATCAACCCTGTTTTTACGATTCATCTTTCCCAAATGTAAAATTATACATAGAATATTAAAAACACCAAATCTCAATCGAAAATATACTAAACTATTCATCATTCCATTCAAAGCACCCCAAAACACCAACTACAATATTCATCAATCCAGTCAAAGCATCCCAAAACACCAACTACAATATTCATCAATCCAGTCAAAGCATCCCAAAATACCAACTACAATATATCAATCCATTCAAAGCACCCCAAAACAAAAAAAAAAAAAACCCACACTATTCATCAAGTGTTCAAGACAACAATCACCACAATTCACATATAAAAAAAGGTTTCATTAGAGATATTTATTCTTCAAACCAAAATAAAATGCAGTCGCACCCTCAAGTAATGACCTCTAGAAAACACTCGGCCCAACGTCTACGAACTACGTCAATGTCATCTTCCGAATAAGGTCCCTCCATATTGAATACCTACACGCAATACACATATTCAGGAAATACGTACAACTCACGCAATACGCACAACTCATCACAAGATATCAATTGACAAGTTTGAATTAATGTAAATTGACCGGGATACGATTTGACTTCTACACCAAAATGATAATAATTTTGATTTATTAAAATTGCCTTTTCGAATGAGTCAACAATATCTAGTTTGACGATCTCAAGCGTATGTCGCATAACAAAGCGGGTGTTCTATGCTATTTTATTGGTATCAAAAACGGTTTTGGTTTCGACAGCTTTTAAACCACCAGATTCTACAATTGCAAATCCGTTCATTCCTCAATTCTCAGAGTTAGTACACTATTTTAACCATACAACCATGTTAAGTGTTCCACAATCCCACTATACTCGGTTTAATGGCAAACAATAAAATCTGATTAAAACAACAATAATACATGGCAATGGGAAAACAAGCATCCTGAAATTAAACTCGTACAATTTTGGAATTGTAGAAAGTAAAGCCCAGAGGGATGGTGGAATTGAAGGTTTACCTGAGAAGGTCATACTTCACTTCCTGAATTCCTGTTCCTGTTTCTAATTGAGAAGAAGATATTGGGTTCAGAGACGACTAGGTTTTATTTAGATAATATATTCAGATGATATGAATTTAAGAAAACAAGCCAAACCTCGTTGAAATTCTTTGAGATTCTTATTAGCAGCATTATATGATTTCCTCTCTCCCATTGCGTTCAAGGTGCTGCTCTCAAAGACTGGAAAACAACCACGATCAAAAGTCCTTGTAGCAGCATTATAATATCTCCCCTCTCTCCTTGCCTTCAAGGCACCCACCAAGAGTTCCACAGATCTCAGACGCAGCTCAGAGTCACCGTGCGCAAAGCAACACGGTCCCACATCGCGGTCACAACAACCCTCGGCATATTTCTTGCACAACTCTGCTTTGTAATCAAGCACCGGAGGGATCTTGTCACTTTCTCAAAAAAAGACGAAGTTGTCCAACAGTGCCTTTACTAGTATCCTGGCATTAATGAAATCTTTCATTGGGCCCGTTATCACAACCTTCTCGAATTCTGGAACTTTTTCGTTGTTTTCAACAGTTACCTTTACCCCGGTCAGGTTACAGAGCCACTGAAAGATTTCCCCTCTCTGCCCAAACAGAACCCCGACGTGTGACGCATCGATATACGGAAACACCAAAGCCTTGAAAGGAAGAGAATCACAAGCACTGGTTCTCCCCGCGGTTTTAAAAGAAACTGGACGGAAGACTATAGCGTCCTTGGGGGGTATGTAAATTGGCTCTTCAACTTCACAATCCCCATGTGCAAATCGACACGTGTCGTTTTTACACCCACCGTCACTGAAGTAGTAGTCTTGACAGTATTCGGTCCTCTTGACCCAAGGCAAAGCCTTCTCCTTCTCCTCCTCCTCTTCAGCCCTGTTCAACATAAAAACACAAATTTGATCATTCCTCAGATTACACTGTTATTTGACCATACAACTAACAATTAACGACTAACGACTGTGTTTGAGATATAGTAATATTAATTAATTGAACCTTTGAAGTCAGTGGAAGGAAGGTAAAGGTTTACCTGGAAAGGTAGTCCTTCACATTCTGAATTCCTGTTAGTTTTGATAATTAGGACAAAATATCAATTTAATTCTACAACCCAGTAATTAGAGAAATTCTAATCAGAAATATTATCTAAAAATGCCAAAAGCGGATCCCATGTAAAGGTATGGGCTAAGTAGGAGCCCTAAAAGGTTTTTTTTTTTTAATTTATAAATAAGCGGATAATTAGATAAACCTGGTGGGTAATGTCGAGATAAGTCTGTGAAGCAAGTGTGCGGGTCTGTAATTTACATAGACAACAAACACGCGAGCGAGTGAGTGAGTTTTATTTAGAAACTAAGAAAACAAAGCAAACCTCGAAGAAATTTCTTGAGCTTCTTATTAGATGATCCCTCAGCACCGGAAACGGGATCTTCTGGGGTTCACAGGTAAATGAAAACCCTAAATCAGATGGCGAAATAGCAAATTGGGAATGGGTTTTCTTTACCCATATTATTATTACCTGCGTCACTCTCTCTCTTGGAGCCAGCCGTTGTGTAAACCGCAATCGAGGACCACGAGAGATCTGCCAATTTTTCGATTTGGAGATTTTGAGTTTGGGGAAGAAATTGGAGGGTTCTGTCAATTAGGGTAGAAATAAAAATAGAAAAAGAAAAAGAAAAGGAAAAAAAAAGAAATAGAAAATGAAAAAGAAAAAGAAAAAGAAAAGAAATAGAAAACGTAAGTGGGGCTTTTATTATAATTGGATAACACTTACGAGAACGATTTTTTTTTTAAAACCGTTCTGGATTGACATACAGTCCAGAACGGTATTATAATACCGTTCTGGAATGTACGTTAATCCAGAACGGTTTTAAAAATACTGTTCTGGAATGCACACATTCCAGAACGTTATCCAAATACCGCTCTGGATCGACACATAATCCAGAACGGTTTTTCCATACCCGTTCTGGAATGTCTACTTTCCAGAACGGTATTTTAAAACTGTTCTGGAAAATCATCTATCCAGAACGGTAATTTCAAATAACGTTCTAGAAAGTTTAATCCAGAACAGTATTTTAAATACCCTTCTAGATGCACCAGGATGTTCTGTTCTAGAATGCAGTTTCTGCACTAGTAATGTAAGAAGAAAAATTCTTGTGCTTATCCTTATTAATAATATGGAAGTATCAACACCAACTCGTTATCGTGAAGCATTGCTCGTATTACTCTTTCTCAATTGCAAGCCAAAATGATGACTTCCTCTCAAGTGGCATTTTGAGGGTGTTCGCTCAAGTGTTTGATATGAGATGTGTATACGCTCAAGTCTGACGATGCATAGACCTTGTCAAGATTTCACAAATCGAACGCCCAAAATTTCTCGTAGTACAAGACCAAATAAGAATCGAGAGAGGTCTTTATTATGGGTTGTAATGTTGGCTCTTTGGTAAGGTATGAAATATTTGGATATAGTGGCTAACACACGATCAAACGTGATCAATAACACACAAAATCCTAATTTCTAAAACTCGAAGCTTACAACCGCTTCACCCTTCCCAAAATACCAAACTCTCGTTCGAAACCCTTTCAATCCCTCACTCTTTTCCGACTTTTATTTCACAACACTTAGAAGCTTTTTGAGTTTGCTTCTTTTACTAAATTAGCCCTTTTTGAATTAGGCTTTGCACTTGAACGCACGCTTTATCACTTTTCGTGATTTGTGTTGGAGTATTATAATTTTTTTTTTATTTTTTTTTCTTTTTTTTGTATAAGCAACTCAAAACCCAAAACCCACAATTTATTTCCCACACATCTCTCATCAACTAACAATAAACTCTACCACCTCACAAATTACGGAGATATAAGAGCTAAAATCGATCTCGGCTAACAAGAAACGGGATATAGGCTCAAGGAGGATCGTTTGGGATTTTTAAGTAGCGTGTATATTTGGATATGGTCAGAATAAGGGTAATATATGTGCCTCGAAGTTATTTTCAAAATTCAATCATGTACGAGCAAAGTCAAACCTCCTCAATTCAATTTCCATAAAAATGCAAGCAAGCCGATAAATCACATAAGGCTACTCACTAGTTTGCATCGAATTTGGGAGCAAAATCAAAAGAGATTTCAGAGTTTTGCAATCTTTTCATGAGAAAATATTGATTTTATATATATATATATATATATATATATGTATATATATATATGCGGGTTTTGAATGAAGCACAAAAATTCAACCCCTCACACAAGAGGCCATAAACATTCAAAACCTCAACAAGTAAACTATTCAAACTTTCAAGTATGTGGAGTTGTTGAACAATGTAATAAAGACACAAAAATGACTCAACAACGACTCAACCATATAATAGCACATATAGTAAGTGTCACTTCGCCAAGAACGCATCACTTCGCCAAGGCTCGAGTTAAGATTAACAAAACATGCTCGATAAAAACCCGGACCCTAACCACCTACCCACCCCACACTTAAAACATGCAATGCCCTCATTGCATTTTAATGCGAATCAAGTAAAAGGGGTGTGAATATAAACTCCCTCAACCGAGTGAGTTCGGGTCGATCTCGGTAGGGTCCACCTAAAAATCAAGCAATCCAAGTAAAACCCGAGCATTGTTAGTGTCATCCGACTTCATGAACGCTACCAAGCCATCAATTCATCCAAGGTTGGAGCCGGGAAATGAGATATATACAAGAAAAATCACACGAAATTAATACTCAAGGCAATATGTACATAAATCACGATCAAGTGAACCAACACACAACATGATATATTTTTGATTTTTAAATATTTTTTTCAAATGTTATTGGATTTTTCAAGAACTAGACGATAAATAAAAGAACATAATCGAATCAAAAATAATACAATCCAAAATAAAGTGCAAGTTTTAATGAAACACAATCAAATATATACAAAAGGGATAAGGAAATCAATGACGTCTCCGACGTCGGGGTTGGAGGTTAGCTTCCTCGTCCTCTTCCTCTTCTTCTTCGGCTGCTTCCTCTTCCTCCTCATCCTCGTCGTTTTCCTCTTCCTCCTCGTCATCGTCGTACTCCTCGTCTTCTTCGTCGTCGTCCCGGGGCATGCGACTTTCGATCAACAAGAGGCGGCTATGGAACTCGGTCGGCTCTTGCTTGCCCTATGTCGAGCCGGTCAAAATGCTCAAACACTTGGCATTGGAACTCATGCCAACCCATGTCGGGACCTGGCCCGGTGCTCGAGCCTCCGAATTGCGGGATTGCCGCATGGCTAGTGCTTGCGTTGAATTGAATGCCCGAACCGGTGTTCGGGGCTTCGTCGGCCTCGACTCCCTCGTTGTGCCGCCTATTAAACTCTGCCTCCTCCTCTCGCTCGTGACTACGGTGGCGCGGGCATTGGGGGTTCGTCGGCATCTTCGACATTTTTCACCCCAACACCATCGGCTCGATCCTTGTCATATGAGCCGCATCCGGGTCGAACCCGAAATGATGGGCTATCATAGTGATCATGGGCCCCATTTTGACTCGGGCTACACTTCTGCCTCTCGTCTTTGTAATTCCCCGAATCCCAGCACAGATAAATGGATAGAATGGAAGTCGATGCCCGTGAACTAAACACCAAAGCACGTAGACCTCGTCAAGGGTGAGGTTGGAGCTCTCGTGCTTTCCCATCACGACGTGGGCAAAGAACTTGTAAACATCTAAAAGTGCCAAGTCGGTGATGGCCGAGGCTTGATATCGAGAAGTAGCTCGCCCGCCCGTGATCGATACCCAAAATTGCGTCGGGGCAAACTCTCTTGGCCGATTGTCCCACAAATCCTCGCAATTAAGCCCGAGGACCGCTTGGAGCACCTCTTGGGTGATCCAACACTCCCTCCCTCCGATACGAACCATGAATTCCGAGTATTCGCGGGGGTCGTAAGTGGTGAAGAATTCGAGCATCAACTCTCGGTAGGCCAGTGCTCGGATGGATGCAAAATATCGGGCGCCCAACATATCGATGGAATTAAGCACCCGTGACCCAAATCCTTGGTAGTCCTCGTTCGCCACCCACTCGTCGAGGCGATCGAGTGTGACAAAACGTGGAATGGCGAAGTTCCGTTGAGAGAGGTTTTCAAAAAGCTCCCCTTCGGCCATGGAGTAAATGGGAAAAGGGGCGGCGTAGTTTCCGGCAAGGTCGGGGTAGTTGTAGAGGTTTGTGTTTGTAGAGTTTTCGTGGTGTTGAAATAAATCAACGGGTTCATGGCTTGGTATTATCGGAATTCGATTTGTTTGTAGAATTCAATGTGTTTCAAGCTTGAGAAATAAAAGGAAAATGAAAATAAAGCAATTAAAATATCTAAACTATCCTAGAAAATGAAAGTGCAAGTGGGTAGGATGCCTCGTCGTATGCCCCAATATGTAAATGCAAAGAAATAATGAAAATAAGCAAAAAAATACAAAGTTTCACCAAGTACAAGCATGCAAGCACAAGGTACAACTATGCATAAAATCATAAATAATGCAAATTAGCAAAAATTGAAAGCATGAATGGATAAAGAAATGAAAATGGATGGGAAAGTTAAAAACTTTAAGTAAAATAACAAGCAACGAAGTCTAGATCTAAAATATAACCTAAAACTATGCATGAAAATAAAAATCAAAATAAAGCATAGGAAAAACTCAAAATCATGATGATCCAAGACCCGATCTATGATCTAGATGTGTCACTCATCTAGATTCCATAGCCAATTCATATGTTTCATCATGGATTCAAGGTGCTAAAGCAAAAAGCATAAAATGAAGAACAAAGCATAGAAATGAAGAACAAGCATGAAATTAAAAGAAATATTACTAGAATTAAAGAGAGAATCCAAAAGTCTGATTGAAATTGCAAGGAATTAAAAATCCAAGGGAATACTTGAATCCTTCTTGAACTTACAAACCCAAGACAAAGTTTGAAAATTAAATCTAAAGAGAGAAAATTATCCCAAACCCAAGCTTGGGTTGGGAGGAGGTGTGTTTACAATATGAGAGTTGTAGTCTATTTGTACTAATTTAATTGGTTTTAAATGGAGTTAAATGAGCTAAATTGGGCTTTTTGGACATTTTGTCTTGACTTGGCTCAAGGTGGCTCGGTCTGGGCGAGCCTGGGTGTGGGTGACGGGTCCTGGGCGTTTTTGGGCTATGTGTGTGGGGGGATGCAGGGGATGGCTGCAGGATGGCTGGAGTAGGTTGGATGGCAGCTGGAAGGCGCGGAGATGGCTGCAGGATCGCTGGATGGCAGCTAGATGGCGCGGAGATAGCTGCAGGATGGCTGGAGCTGGCTGGATGGTAGCTGGATGGCGCGGAGATGGCTGGAAGATGGCCACCATTCCAGAATGCAATGAATATTGTGTAAAAAGAAAAATCCTTGTGCTTATCTTTATTAATAAGATGAAAATATCAACATCAACTCGTTATCGTCAAGCATTGCTCGTATTACTCTTTCTCAATTACAAGCCAAATCGATGACTTCCTCTCAAGTGGTATTTTGAGGGTGTTCGCTCAATTCACTCAAGTGTTTAATATGGGACGTGTGTACGCTCAAGTCAGTCAATACATGCACCTTGTCAAGATTTCACAAATCGGACGCTCAAAATTGCTCGTAGTACATGACCGAAGAAGAATCGAAAGAGGTCTTTATTATGGGTTGTAATGTTGGCTCTTTGGTAATGTCTGGAACATTTGGATATAGTGGCTAATACACGATCAAACGTGATCAATAACACACAAAATCCTACTTTCTAAAACCGGAAGCTTATAATCGGTTCACCTTCCCCAATTCACCAAATTCTCATTCGAAACCCTTTCGTTCACTCACTTTCCCCGACTTTTATTTCACAACACTTAGAAGACTTTTGAATTTGCTTCTTTTTACTAAATTTAGCCCTTTTGAATAAGGCTTTTCACATGAACGCATGCTTTATTACTTTTAGTGATTTGTGTTGGAGTATTATTATTATTTTTTTGTATAAGCACTTCAAAACCCGAAACCCTGAATTGATTTTCCTCTCATTTCGAGTCCACTAACGACACACCCTCTCACCCCACAATTCATGAAGACACAAGAGCTAAAATCGAGCTCGGCTAACAAGAAACGGGGCATATGCTCAAGGGGGCTCATTTGGGGTTTTTAAAGTAGCTTAAATATTTAGATATGGCCGGAACAAGGGTGATATATGTGCCTCGAGCCCATTTTCAAATTCAATCATGTACGAGCAAAGTTAAACCTCCTCAATGCAATTTCCATAAAAATGCAAGCAAGCTGATAAATCACACAAGGCTACTCACCAGTTTGCACCGAATTTAGGAGCAAAATCAAAAGAGCTTTTAGAGCTTTGCAATCTTTTCACGAGAAAATGTTGATTATATATATTTATATATATATATATATATATATATATATATATATATATATATATAGACGGTTTTTGGACGAAGCACAAAAATTCAACCCCTCACACAAGAGGATTAAGACATGCAAAAACTCGAAAAGTAAACTATTCAAACTTCCAAGCACGTGGAGTTGTTCAACAATGTAATAACTACTCAAAAAACACAAAAATTGACTCGACCATATAAAAGCGCAAGTAGTAAGCATCACTTTGCCAAGAATGCGTCACTTCGCCAAGGATCGAGTTAAGAATAAAAAAACATGCTTGTAAACCTCGGACCCTAACCACCTACCCACCCCACACTTAAACCATGCAATGCCCCCATTGCATTTTAATGAAAATCAAGTAAAAGGAGGGTGAATAGAAACTTCCTTAACCGAGCGAGTTTGAGTCGAGCTCGGTGGGATCCACCTAGGAATCTAAGCAATCCAAGCAAAAATCGAGCGTAGCTAGTAACTCTCGACCCCACGAACGCTACCACTTTTATCAATTGTCCAATGGTCGATGTCGAAAAACAAATCCTAGAAAAGAAAATCACACAAAATCAAAAATACAAGGAAATATGTAAGTGAACTCCAACAAAATATTTTTCTTGTTTTTCAATTTTTCAAATTTTATTTTTTGAATTTTTGACTGTTTTTGGATTTTTTAGTAAAAGAAAGAAAGAAAGAAAGAAATGGAAAGAACTTGGGTTGCCTCCCAAGAAGAGCTTGTTTTACGTCACTAGCTTGACGTACTCCCATTTTGATCAAGGTGGGAATATCACGGGAGAGTCCACCAACACAATTTCCTCCTTGTCGGGAGGATCCACTCGTTGGAACATTCTTGGCGCATTGCATAGTTCATATAAGATCCGCCAAAAAGCAAACGTTCCACGGATCATATCGGCTCTATGGTCGGGTGGAATGGTGGTTTTGTAGTGGCCCGATGACTCATCTAGGAATTGAAAAGAATAGTGGCCGGTTAGTGATTCCATCGGGCAAATAGGAGTCGTCATGGGTAGATCTTCGGGCGGAATTGTTGTTTTGAAGTGACCCGAGGACTCATCCCAAAAACAAAAGGAGTAATGTCCGGGTATCTTTTCTAACATGTGGCCGAGCAACGGGGAAGGGAAACGATCGTTCTTGGTAGCCACATTCAACTTTTCATTATCGACCAACATCCTCCATCCCGTTTTATCCCTCGGGGCCATCAACCTTCCTTTTTCATCCTCGGTCATCTTTTCGTCGTCCACGGACTTCTTAAAATTTGGATTCAAATGCCTTTGAAATTCTCGAGGTAGTGTGACATCATCCTCCAAAACAAGTTTATGCAAGTAAGTCCAAGGGCTAGCTCCCTTTATCACTCCGGGTTTCCAACCAATATCCCCCTTGAGAACTTTAAGAATATCAACCGACCTCTCCTCTTCACCTCGATTCGAGCTAGCTAAGATGGTAATCGACTTGCACTCCTCCTCTTTCTCGAGTTAATCATCAAGTCTTCCCATCTTATCCTCTATAATCTCCACCCCAAGAAAATCCTCAAGTTTCTCGATGGGAACGACTCTCAACCCATCATCAACAATCTCCACTCCAAGAAAATCTTCAAGCTTCTCGACGGAGTCGACTCCTAACCCATCATCAACAATCTCTACCCCAAGAACATCTTCAAGCTTCTCGACGGAGTCGACTCCCAACCCACCATCAACAATCTCTACCCCAAGAATATCTTCAAACTCTCCAATCTTCTCATCAATGATCGCCACCTCCCCTGCCGAAAATATGTTGTTGCCCTCAACGGCACACCGAGAAACATCTTCACGTAAACTGGGGGCACATAGAGGCACAACATACTCATCGTCAAGAAAAAGGGGCTCATCTTCAAGAAAAAGGGGCTCATCCTCACAACGTCCCTCAATATCAATATCCGGGCCAACCACGTCCTCATTAATCTAATTCTCAATATAAACCCGTTCGACCTTGGCCTTGATGAATTCCATATATACCCATTCTTCACAAGACTCTTTTGAAGTAAAGGGCAAAGGATCAAGAGAGTTAAAATCATCC